>JASDQU011249228.1:11544-23774 GCA_032191745.1 Picea mariana
ATCAACGTCGTTATTTGCCTGAATGCTAGGAAAAATCACATTAATGTTGACATGGCGAACCAATTAATGGTTTTAGAACCAAATATAATTGAAAATGACACGTGTCTTTCCGATGAGAAATATGAAATTAAGAACCTACAACTATCTATTGGTGATTACAAATTCATAGGTCAATTCAATGTGGTATCAATGTATCAAGACAATGTTGATATAATTCTAGGGTCAACTTGGGTAGATACATTGGGTACTTTTTTTTCAACACAAGAAGAAAGTTTTTGACATTTTCTTATAAGAAGAAGAAAATCACATTATAGGAAATTACAATGAAGTCAATTTCAAAAGCTCCATCATCAGAAGACCTAAAGGACATATCAGAGGTGATCCTTCAAGATAACCAGAAGTCAATACAAAAGTTGCAAGATCGACAGAAAGAATGTGACAAGATCATCATTGAAAAAGATGAAGAGATTTCTCGCCTAAAAAATCATAATCAGAAACTACTTGCAAAACTCATGAAGTCCAAGGAGAAGAAGCAGTGTTTTCAAAAGTTGGAACAAGAAAATCAAGGTCTCAAAGAGAAATTAACTGAAGAAAAGAAGAAATCTCATGCCTAAGGAACCTTAATCAAAATTTACTAGAAGAAATTAAAATCTTAAAGGATGAAAGAAAGAAGAATCCAGAATCAAAAAATAAAGATGACAAGTCAGAAGATAAAAAATAACTTTTACGAATAAAACAACATAATGATGATTTACTCACACAAATTAAAAGACTTAAGCATGATAAGAAGTCTTTACAAGAATAGATAGATCACAAAACATCAATAGTCGATAAAGAGACAATGACTGAACCTATGGAGCTAGAGAAGTTTTTAGATGTAAAAATCTCAAATTTGGATAAAGGAATTAATACAGATCTAGTCAACCTTACAACTCATGTAAAGAGGTCTTCAAATGTTGAAGTAGAAAAAATCCAGGGGTATGAAGAAGACTCAATTCCAAAAGTTAATCAAGAAAAAGCTACAAGTATACGAAGTAAAGATCAAGTTGCAAGGATGCTTTATCAACATCCTAATCACAAAAGTCTATACTTCAACCAATCAATGTATCAATAGAAACAAATAACCGCTATGTCAAAGAATATTACTTCCACTACAAGTGGGGGTCAAAATAGAAGCTATCATGGGAGTAGAAATGTATCAAGTTATTTCCAAGAACCCTATAAAAACCCAAATACGCAGAAGATCGAATTAGGATGGGCAGACTCTTTTACAATTCGACAATTCTGCTCAGTGCTTAGAAGATCCTATCGTCTTAGGTCCTCAACGATTACTAACTCGAGAATGAAGAATCAGAAGACAATAATTACAAGCGAGAGCAAGAGATAAGTCTTCCATAAAGTATGTTTTGAGGACAAAGCATTTTTAAGGGGGAGGCAATGTTATGAACACAATATATATAGAAATAGATATAATAAATAATAATTAAACACATCATAAATAAAAAGTCGTGTCTTATCTAAAGGATGTGTCTATTCATGAAAGGGAACCAATGTGAGGATATATAAACGGACCCTCATTCTCATTGTAATCATCTCATATCATATTCATTATTCATATTATTATTATCCTATATAGATTTCTGTGTACTATCCTATTTATATTGGATATTCTTTGTGTGAGTGAACTTTGTTCGTCTCACAAGGAGGTCATACTCTTAAGCAAGAGCATGCCACTCCTTCCAAGAATGAGAGGCCAAATCCTACAAATCACCCCCCAAAAAGATGTCCTTCCTACTCATCTAGGAGACCGGAAGCTTCCTCTCATTTTTTAACTAAACAATGATTTTAAGTATGCTTAATGGAGTACAAGCTATAGTATGACCTTTCAACTTGGACTAACTTACTAAATGTTATCAAAGTTTCAAATTCTTGCACAGCCATAACCCAACGTTGATGAGATAGATATCAAAGAGAACATAATTTGTATGTTAGTATTTGTTTCACTAGTAAAAATATAAATAATAATGAAAAATGAACAGAATATAAACTAGCACAAATCTATCTTATCCTTGGATCTATCAAGCACCAAGAGGATTTAAAATAAACCTACTGTAAAGTTTTCACTACTTGAAAAATCCAAGGTTAAGATGGATCTATGCTAGTATAATTATTTATTTATTTTTATTATAATTAATAGAAAGTCAGTGCTATTTGTTTGTTTCTTTTTGACATTACACATTGAATGTAATCTAAAAAGAACGTTTTATTTTATTAGGGTTACACCAATGAAAAGTTTGACATCTCTTCTAACCCAAGCTGTAAGAGCACCTTGCTTCTCTCAGAACAAAAAGAAAATAAATATACTTTTCAATAAATAGTTAGGTTTGAAATCATTGCTGGAAGTTTTTTTTAACCCTTTGGGGGTTTTGTACTATCTATTGAGCATAGATAGTGTTTCCATGGGAGCTGGGCAGCTCCCTGATCTGCTTTAAGATGGACAGTTTTCTTTTCCTTTTTGCTGATTCTACACACAGTCAGAGAATATTTATTGGAATCAGACCAAATGGTCAGTTTGTATAAAGACCCTTCAGGGGCAGATTGAAATACCTTATGGTATTCTACTCTTTGTAATTTTGTTACCACTAGTAAAATTACTCAATTTTTTTCCCTGGAAAAGAAAATAGTAAGGTTTCAAAAGGATGCTTGATATAAAACAAGAAATGATATTTAATAAATGTAACCTATCACCAGCTGTTTCAACATTTCTCATTTGATTATTTTCGTATTTACAATGTAGCTTACCTTTTCCAAAAAATCGGCCAACATATTGATCTAACTTGTCAGATAATGCTCTCTCAAGTTTAAGGAAAATATAAGTGTGCCCAGCTCCCAATCATGACCGTCATTCTGATTATTGCTTCTCTTTATAAATAGCTTGTTATCCAATGCAAAACAAAATTTTCTCATCGTTCTATCCCTTAGATACTGTCAACTTCCATAACATTGACACCATTTCAAGATGCAATGTGTAAGGAAGACAAAAATTGATAGAAGGATTATCAAAGCATCCAAGGGATAAAAATCAACTTTTGAAATAGACTCAAGTCTCTTTCAACTTAAAGGAAGCTCTTTTACAAATGCACTCAGGATAAGGATTTTCATAGAAATTCTCTTCTGTCCGAAAGCGACCCCGACCCCTAACTCCTGGTAAAGGACCTTCTCTTTTTCGAGGAGCTCCTTGTCTGCAAGCACCAGAAGGACAGACTTAGTTTTAGAAGGTATTCTGAATAAGATCGGGATTATTACCCGCAATTTCCAGGAAAGAAAAACTACAATAGAACCGCACAAGTTGGATAGTTCAAGAGGTAGGCATTACCGTAGCTTGTGCATCTCTATTACCAGTCGAGAAAACTCCTGACCTGGCAGCTCTACTCTCTCCAGTTTCTGAAACAAGGCAACTAGCCCTTTCCTGGCACGTGAAAGTTTTCTAGAAGTCAAACAAAGAACCTCATGAAATTTTTAAGAAGGTAGGAATACCCCCCCATCAATACCTGTCTGGAGAAACTGTCTTGCGATGTCCAAGAAATCGGCGGTGTCCTGCCACTGCTCTTGCCATGTTTCCAGAATAGGAAGGTATAAAAACAACACTTTCCACTGATAGAATGTAATCCAAGGCCGCTGTTTGAGAGGCATGATTTGAAAATGGTTCAAGTTCATTTTGACTTGCAATTGTCTCCTGCAATCAACAACATATCAATCTCCAGGAGCACATTTGTTTCAAAGTCCTACCAAGAGGAAGCAAGCAAAGCAGAAAAGTGCCTGAGACATGACAAATGCAACATCCCAGAAGCTTTTGACTACTTGACCAACTAACCTTAAACACTAAATTTGGAAATCGATATCTGAGTTCTGCGAGACGTGCACTGCCACCATATATCTCTCCAGCTGCTATATAAATCGAGGTGTTTCGAGGATATCCTAGTGCTTGCAGAAATATACCAACTTCTTTAGGTGTAAGGGGGCAGTAGCCCCCAACTCTTTGATCAGTCGAATTAATTTTTTTGGTTTTCCAGTGGTGAGTATTTTCTCTGAAAACATTACGATGTCACACAATTGTGAAGAAAACAGACGATACTATCTATCAAAGCATAAATGTCAAAACAACGCTCTCACCTTATTGTAGTCAGTTCCTCGGCCTCAGAGGTTGTCAGACCATATGTACAGCCAGTAAAAGCTAACATATCCTTTTCATAGCGTAAATGAAGTGCAACATATGGTCCATGTCTTCTCATCCTCTCTACCAGCTTCTGTTGTGTCACTATCATCTATTCTCAGAACCTAACTTGGCAAGGATGTGCCGTACAAATTTATTTCAAACACAAACTCCAATTCATGATGTAAAGGAAAATAGCACATAATTTAGTTTTTCTTTGTAAAAACTGTGCACATGCTGAAAAACTGAGAAAAAACGAGGAAATCTTAGAAGAAAACATATTTTTGCGCAAGAAAGCTTACCTTGCCTAATGACTCGATAGGAGGAGCAAAACGCAAAGCATAATAAAATGCACGGCATCGCAGCCTCTGAATATTGATTGGCAAGTAGTTATTTGAAAGGCGTGAATCTGATTTGGCAACATTAATAACCTGCAAATATTTCAACTGGTTAAAGTTTACATGRAAAATGTTCAGCACATATTTTTAAGCACTCTAATCAAAAGGTAGYAAAAGGTGTGGATGGAACCCTGCCATAATTAATCGTAAAGGAATTCTAAAATTAWTCCTAACCCACTTGTCAGGACATTACMAAAATAATCTAATAATATAAAAAAACAAWKATCGCTACCCTGTATTCCTGCCATAAACGGGCCATCTCTTCATAATAGCTAACGCCTGACCAGGTTGTAAAGTGTTTGCGAGCCTTTGGAAGAGACTCCAGCTCTTTGGGAAGTTCTTTTACAATATACACATCTCTTTCGAGAGTCTTGATAAAATGCTCTTCATCAAATATATCAGAGAAAATGCTGGATACATGCATTAATTATAAAATGAGTGGCATAAAGTAGAAAGCTGAAATTGAGTGGCATGTAATAGAAAAGTGAAATTTCCAAGTTGCCCACATAAATAGAAACTGCAAAGAGCTTCAATTGTTAAAAAATTCAAAGAAATCTCAACCGATTCCAAACCTTGAATCATGCCAGAAAGATCGCTTATCCAGCTTAGGGATCACTAATGTGGCATTCATGATACGTGCCACAGCCACCATGTCACTAATCTGAGCCCAAGATTGAAATTGAAAAGTCAATATTGAAGCCTCATCCATCAATTAAAATAGAAGGCATTGAAATTTTAAAATCAATATTAAAACTTCAACCACCAATTAAATCAAAGGCAATGAATTTGCATTTTCAATATTAAAGCTTCGTCCATCCTATTGCCTACTGTCAAGACGCTCTGTGCTCACCTTCTGGTTGTTGTTTAAGCTTGTTTGCTTCAACCATGGTTGCATGGTAGAATGTTGCTTCCACAAAAGGAATGTGTTTATAACTTTATATGTCGCTGATAATGATCTAGAAGATCCTTAGCAATGGAGAATAAGTGAACACAAACCCAATGAAAAGATAGAAATATCAGACTGAATATTACACAACATATTTCTGCCCCCATATGAAACTCAAGGGTCCTTATATACAAAAACTGGGCCAGAAAATATTGAAATAATAATAGAATCTTAACTACCCTACTCAAGGTTGACTTGATGCCGCCCTGAGATAGTACAGAAATAATAAAACTAACTACCCATAGCCCACATAATTACAAAACTATATAATATCTATTAGTATATACATCAGTCTCAAAGAATTGTTTTATTGAAATAAATGTTAAGCCAAAGTTTGATGTGTCTCTAAAGAAAGATAGTTGCTAATGGCCCCTATATTTGTCTTTTTTCTATTTCTTTCTCCGATAGAGATTTGTTTAACATGCTTCCTAAACAATTCAAACTTTGCCACTTCACACAACTTACACAAACAACTCATCCCTGCTGCTTTTTAGGTACTTCTTATGAAATAGAACGATAGCTGACTATAAACTTATGTGAAAAAGAATTGAAATGGATAGAAAATGTTGGAATAAGCCTTTCATTTGTGACAACCACAAGGAAAATTTAAAAGGATGGCATGCTTATCTGATCCGATGAACCACTAGACATAAGAGAAGTAACCTCAACCTTAGTCTAAAGTCCCAAGCTAAAACCTAATATAATGATGCACTAAAGCTAACATTCTCTCATAAATGTACGGTACAGATCACTACTAACCTAACCCTCTCTAGTGTGTGTTACAGAATCCTACAAGCTCAGGCATGTTAAAACTTAAGGATGCACTATATAGATTTCTGTGTTCCTACAAGCTCAGGCATGTTAAGGATGCATTATAGAGATTTCTACAAGCTCAAGTATATCAAGGGTTCATTATCTAGAAATATTTCTTCTAGTCCTAATAGGAACCGGGTAAAAGGAGTTGACTGTTAGTGTTAAACAAGAAAGGCAACTACTACTGTGGATCTCCTGACCTTATGGCCATTACTATGGAAACAAAAACTGACGATAGGGCTATAAAACAAACTCCGATATACTGCCCTTGATAGACAAAGACATTATATTCATAAACAATTTAGGGCCACATAGCATGTTACATGCAACATATCTTGTTTTAATCGTGTATTAACCAAAGTTAAAAGATGTTTCAAATGTAAATATTCTCATTAATCTATCATGAATAAAAAAATTTAGGGTTTTTCATTTGGTAGCAACCACCTTACTGAATAGCCATTCATTCAATATAGGATCAAATGACATTTGTGAATTTCTCACTAGATGATTCCATTTTTGTATACACCTTTTGAAATAAATTTGTTAGGAACAAATGTAAAACCACTTAGCCAAATCATTACCATTGACCAAAGAAAATCTTAACTAATTACACATTACCTCCTTTATGAAAAAAGTAATTGATTGAGTAAATTGATCGTTATGATTTATCAACTTGCACAATTATTTAGAGAACAATATCCACATAGAAATCAAAAGCATGTTCGTTTGGATTTTATATCAGAACATGTAATTTTCATCTCACCCCAGCTCGCATTTGATTCAGTCCTCCATTGCTCTGAACCAGCAAATACCGACCCAAATGTTGAGGAGCTGACCAATGCAAACATGCATTTCAGCATTTGAATTTAGAAAAAGAAAACAGCTTTCATATTAAAACGAGACATACATGATAAAATAAAGATGGCCAAATTACAGTTCAMAGTACATATAAYGTCTTTCTCAGTTCCTCGAACAAAATAAYGTGAAGAAKCTATCATGTCATGAAAGCAATGAACCTTGACCTGTAACTGGGTTCTTTTCTATATATCTCTGTTTTCTAAACTCCGATTTCTACCATGCTATCTTACCCGTTTCTAAGCATCTGCCAGACTCCTATGTCACTTGAAATAAATTAAATGGTGTTGATTGTAAGATGAAAATACAAAACAAGGGATGTGCAATGGTGTTTGATGGGAAACAAAATGTAAAAATACACACGTGCACAAAATTGACCAACCTGTGTATGACTTGGTGGGATCAACGCAAGGGCCAAAGCCACGCCTAGATGGAGCCTTCCACAACTGTTTTTCCTGTACCTGAGGAAAGAATGCATACCAGTGAATACAAGAATGCCAGTTTAAAAGACCTAAAAGATCTAATGTCTTCAAAATATACAATCACTTAAAGCCTGAACATGGTCTGTATGATGCATTGATGTTCTTAAAAATTGTCATAATTCACCCCTCTGTACCTAATGTATAATTCAGATGCAAGTTCTAATTGGGACCCTTGAGCAGGGAGATGCATAGGAGCCAGAAGGATGTACCCCGACTTAAAAGGGACAAAGGTAATTGAAGTTGTCAGAAGGCATGCTTACTTGATCAGGGGAACAATACACGAGTGTAGATCTATCTTAACTCCGGATCTATCATGTGCCGAGAGGGATCAAATCCCTCAAAGGTGCAAACCTTTCCTCGAGTTTTTTCAATATAGAAAAGATTCACTTTGATGGATTTGATCCCTCTCTGCCCATGATAAATCCAGAGGTGATGGATTTACGTTGTTTCTTTATGTGTGTGTGTGTGTCACGTGTCAACTTCATGTTAAGCATGGAAGGAATTACATATCTCCTTCATACTCAGGAACACACCATTGAAATGTTTTAACCAAGATCCATCTTAACTACGGATCTATCATGCACCGAGAGGGATCCAATCCCTCAAGATGCAAACCTTTCCTCAAGTTTTTTCAATCTAAAAAAAGTTTTCACTTTGATAGATTTGATCCCTCTACCCATGATAAATTTGGAGCTGATGGATTTATGTTGTTTCTTAATATATATATATATATATATATATATATATAATTGATATTGAAATATTTTACTTAAGGTGGACATTGAAGATAATGAAATAATTTTTTTGTTATTAATAACTTTTTAAATGTGACTAGTCAACTCCATGCTGAGCATAGAAAAAATTACACATCTCCTTCATACTAAGCAACACACCATTGAAATGTTTTAACCACAATCCATCTTAACTCTGCATCTATCATGCACTAAGAGGGATCAAATCCTTGCAAGTGCAAACCTTTCCTCAAGTTTTTTCAATCTAAAAAAGGTTTTCACTCGATCTGAGCTAAATCCCACTCGGCATATGATAAATCCAGAGTTAAGATGGATCTAAGCTAGTTCTTAATATATATATATATGCCACATGTGAACTCCATGTTGAGCACGAAAGGAATTACACATCTCCCTCATACTGAGCAACACGCTATTAAAATGTTTTAACCAAAATCACTCGAGGCGCAAACCTTTCCTCAATTTTTTCCAATCTAAAAAAAGTTTTCACTTCAAGGGACTTGATCCCTCTCTTTGCATGATAGATCCAAAGTTAAGATGGAACTACACTATATATATATACATATATATATATATATATATATATATATCATTGTTTCAATAGGGAGCGACCCCCACATTTCCCACTCTCTTGGGGCGGGCAGGCACCTAGGGAAACGTTTCCCTATGTCCCCCTTTTGGGAAAACTTGAGGAAACATTTCCCCAGTGTGGAGGATGCATTTCCCCAAAAGAGGGGCATCTGGGCATCCCCCCTTGAAACGAGGGGGCGTCTGGGCACCCCCACCACCTCCCCCCGCCTCCCCTTCACGATTTTTTGTTCAACAACCCTTTGAGACGGAACAAAGATAGGGGATAGAACTTTGAGAAGTTTGTGTTAGGGTCCTACCCTAACCCCCTTACATACTTTCTTAATGTATGAGGCCACCTTCCTTGAATATGACTCATTAAATAGTTAGTTAATAGTCACTCATTGTAATAAAGGGTCCTTTTTAATAATAAGGCCCAAATTAGTTGGTTGTCCCTCATTATAAGGGGCCCATGGGTAGTTAAGATTCTCTATGGATAGTTATATATTGAGTAGAAAGTTATGTATTTTTTTCTCAAGAATTGTTATTGTATTTGGAGCATTGCTCATGGAGGTTGCCCCCTTGAAGAGGCAAGTGAACATAGCTCTCTATTTTTATCTCTCTTCTATTGTGTTCATGGGATTTTCACTACATTTTATGTGAATGCTCTAAAGTTTTGGGGTTAAGTACACTACAAGTGGTACCAAAGCTCTTTCTTAGTCATGAAGTGAGAGAATGTTTTGGCACAAAGTGGGAATTTTTTTCCTTCCTTTTGTTGATTTTTGACGAAAAAAGAGGACGGCAACATCGAGGTCAATATTTGGAACTTTCTTTCCTTAATTTGGAAAATCCAACATGAGAACTGAATTCCTCTCGAAAAAATACCTAGTTTCAAAAAAAAACATCCGAAACGGAGTCTGAAAAGTGGAAACATCGTCATTTCAAAATCCGCAATTTTTTAGGGTTTTTTCCGGTGATGGCCGCGAATTTCGCAGAATGGATATCTTTTGACAAGGTGCACAAATTTCAATTAAACTAGTGTCATAAGAGCTAGAAAAGTCGTGGAATTTCATAATTGGTGTCATAATAGCCAATCAAATAAGTATAATGGAAATTGTGAATATTTTACATTTTCAGCCTCAAGCCCTACCTTGCACGAGTTATTTTCTAGTGATTTTAAGAGCTTTTTCTGGGATTAACAAGCTCATAATTTATTTTTTAAAGACGTATTCCGACGTCTTTAAATAACACAGTGATATGTCATTCAGTGGGTAAAATTGCAGTAGGGGAAGAATACATGCAGGAAATACAAGTGGAATCACATTGTTGGAAATCCTTGTAACCCTTGTTGGTACCCCTCCAAGCAGTACCACATCAGACAGTACCTGTATACATAATCTCACTTCCACGTACCCTCAGGTATATAGAAAGTCCCCTAGGTATACCTAAAACCATCCTTAGAAAAACCAATCAGTCGTCTTGTTGCTATAGTACACCGAGAACAACAATAGGGGAGATCACTCTCTAGTATCTAGGTAGTCAAGTAGTACAGTTAAGGGCACGGTTGAGCCTCCTTAGTTAGTGCCCTGAGATATTGGGCCGAATACTACTATTGAACCCCGCACGTATATCAGAGAGCTATATCACCTGACACTCCCTTGTCTCTAGGACCTAGTAACCTTTTTCAGTGAGTTCACCCATGAAAGGTTCCTATAAACCACCTCATACTTCTCCCAACAACATGAATGCCCACTCCATTACAAGCAAGTTAGACTCCGTGGAAGAACAGCTTAAGAAAATTCAGGATGACATAGTTGGGTTCAATGCAAAGTTGGATACGAAGTTGGAAAAGAAGTTGAATTAGAAGTTGAACAACTTCAAATAGAGATTGAATGAAAGGTTGATGGGTATGCCAACTCAGAGTATACCAAAAGAAAACCAATGGACTACACCGCACATTGAGCCACACCAAGAAGAAACTTCTAACTTGGGACTATTTAGCCACCCACAACCCTCAACGAGTCCGCACAACAATAGATCAATGGATAATAACATATGATACCATTCTCCTAAGGTGGACCTAAACAAGTTTGATGGTTTTGACCCATCGGGATAGGTTACCTAGATGGAACAATACTTTTCCCTCCAGGGCATTACTAATGACATGATGAAACTCGGGGTGGGGGTCCTGTATTCTAGTGGGAATTGTTAGAATATGAAGGATTGTGCCCGTTTTACCATTGACAATACCCTTGTCACCCAACCATAGGCCAAAGCCACCCTCCAAGCACCTTGACCTTGACAGAGAAGAATATTGGTAGCAATCAATAGCCAAGCAAGGCTAATGCACCAAGCAAGAATAGAAACCAAAGCTGATTAGATAGTCCCACCCAAAAAACTGGCGCAACACCTTCCCTAGAAACTTGCGCACAAAACTGCCAACTGTAGTGCGCACAACTGGCTCTCTGCAATTCTAAGAATGTGTATAATGAGAAACTGGCGCCCTGTATTTATAGTAATCTGGCAGGCTTACTGGGGCCGACTTCTCCTTCTGGGTACTAATTAATTCATATTAAATATATTTCTGCAGCCGACATCTCGTCGAGGGTTTCCTTTACTTCTTTGCTTCCTTCCGGAATATTCTAATCTCGTCATAGGTCACAAATAGAGGTTCATACCTCCTGAAGCTACCATAATATTAACACTTCCTCCTAGCTAGGGAGGTATGGTCTTGAGCACAACAGACCATTCAACTGGTAGCATCACGAGCACCGTCATTATTATCCAAATGGATAATCTCCTATGACAACTGGTACAATATCAATTGATAGAACACAACTGTGTCTATCCACGGTAGTACACAACTACTCAAACCGTGACACATAGTCACAAACAGTGGAACATATCCACCACAGTAGTATATCTCTACTGTCTAGAGACAGGTAGTCTCCATAACAATCATCTGATGCCAACCTGCACAGAAAATATTGTTAAAATAAAAATGAATCATCTGGGCCAATCTTTCACTCACGTCTGTGAGATATGAAAGAATATCTACCCTCAGAATAGAATAATGAGATATTTGGACTATTCTTCTCAAGCAAGGAAGAATAACTGTCCTGTCTTCTGAACCTGGACCATTCCCCACCCTGGGCCATTCTTCCTACACTAATCAAAGTGCACCCTGGAGAGAATGTATAAAACCTA
>JASDQU011249229.1:30243-43005 GCA_032191745.1 Picea mariana
TTCTGGTCATCGTTGGTTGTATTTCTGGTGGTGTCTTTTTCCTCTTCTCAAATATTGCCCAAGCTTCTTTGGCAGGTAGTGATGTTGTTGTTGATTCAATTATCCCCATATTTTCCTGATCCGGGGGACTTGTTTTCTTTTGGGATGTCAATGATGCTTCATCTTTATCGTCTTTATCTGCCTCGTCTGCCCAACTTGAACGAGGTGGGTGGCTGAAGAGAGCCTTGCTTTCTATTCTTGTATCAGGAATGTCTGAAGCCTTAATTCTTTCTATTCCTGGATCAAAAGAGGTTGAATCTTTACTCTTCGATTGAGGGACGTTCTTGGAGTGATTCGGAGGTGTCTCATGAGTAGACGAGCCTTTGGAAATAAGGCTTAGGGGGTCTGGTTCTAGAGAAGATTTTCGTATGTTTGTAATAATTAGTTGATGATCTTCATTGGAGCCTTCCCACCAGGTTGATTTGCGATGTTGATTTCCCACTTTCCTGTTTCCCTTAGTGCATTGAGCTGCTATGTTCCCTGTTTCGAAACAAGCCCTGCAACGCAGTGAGATTCTTTCATAGTCTAGCTTTTGGGTCTAGGAGTAGTTTTTGCAACCCAAAATAATTTCTGCTGGAAACCCTTTGCTAAAATCCATTTCCACGCATATCCTCGCGTATGAGGTGGTGCTATGAATTCTAGTTTCTTTGTTTGCAAAATGATACTTTCCTAATGCTGATCCAATATCTCGAAGAGAAGTTTCACCCCAAAAATGCAAGGGAAGATTCAGAAGTTTGACCCAAACTGGAGCAGAAGAAAGAACAACAGTCAGAGGATTGAAGCAAGGAGTCCAAACCATCATGCACAAACCTGAGTTCCCCCAAAACCAGGGGCAAGAGGCTAGGATCAAATCCCGATCTGCTACAAGATCAAACTCTACAATGAAGAAACCCTTTGAGCAGGGGCGGATGAACAAATCTTCCTTGATGAGAGGCTTCTAGTGGGCCGTGATCCAACCATTGAGATCCACAAGCCGTGGCCAAAGTCCATTGAACCGACAGATTAAAGCATTTCCCCAGAAGTAATCTTGCTCGTCTTCAGCTTCCTGGCCCATGAGAAGAGAGATCGTTGGAGCTTCTTTAACCGAGCACGAGGCAGATGGGAAGGAGAAAACTGAGATTTGTGATTTAACAGCATCACTATAGGTTGTTGGGACGCTATCCGAAGGGTCGGGGGCGAGAGGATCCACGCATGACTGAGCAGCTGCAAAAACATGATGGGCAGAGCCGTTGCATCCTGGTCTACTGTGAGAGGGAGCCGCCATTGAAGAGAGGCCTGCGGTCATTAAAGAAAGAGCAGTTGCGGCCAAGAGGCCGAGCTGCAGAAAGGAAGGCGACTAGGGTTTAACCCTAGTCGCGGAGACGCCGTGAGCCGGAGCGTCCATTCTTTTATCAAAAAACCCAATACAATCAAATCTTAATACAATGATTATATATACAAAATAAAAATAGCACTTAAAAAGAATGAAACTGTTAAAAATGAAAAAAAGCATATAAAGAAGTTGAACATTTACATTAAAATCTTAATATATCAATTGCTTTTGCATAAATATGTGCTCAAGACTGTTCTTTGATAAAGTATGACTTGTCATGTTCCTCACCTTGCTAGATGGATTCCTCACCTTCCATGCATCAAGCATCAACTTAAGCAGGGCGAAATGGAGGGAAACAAGAACCATAGTTTTTCAAATCTTGAACCTTGCTAGATGGATTCCTCACCTTCCATGCATGGGTTCCTTGGATTACCCTCTTAGTTTTATTGGACTGGTTAGTATAAACCCTAGCCTCTTAACTTTTCTAATCCTACTGTTTTTTTAGCAATTTTGTTTATGGGTTAAGTCTTTTATCTATCCCCTGCTATATTTTCCTTTATGGGAAACTGAACTTCGCGGATGGAGTAGTTAATACACCCTCGCCCTTTTGCCTCGATCCAAGTTTTATTTCGGAACAAGTGGACTTCTTCCTGTGTTCTTGTCAGGTGAGTTCTATCTCCGGTTGATATGTCCCTTAGTTTTGAACGTTTCCTGACCCTTGATCTCTGTGTGGGGGCTAGTGCTCTCCAAGTGGCAGTTAGATGGATAGTCGGTGGTTGGAAGTGTTTAATAAGGATTTAAATGCTCTCTTAAATGAACCCTTGGAGGAGTTTTGTAAGGATTTTCCCACTAATCCTTCTCACATAGTGTCGACTAGTTTTACAAAGCTTTTGTCTAGTGCGTCTTCTCCTTTTGGAAACCAGGTGATGATTAACCAGTCTTCTGAAATCTCTTCTCCTTTAGCTGAACCTTCCTTAGACTCCTTCCTTCCTCTTCTTATAGATCCATCTTACAGTATAAAATCTCGAAAGGATAAGACAACCTATGGGTCTCTTGTTCATATTGGCGTTTCTCGCATTTGTTCTAATGCTCCTAAGCATGTGTTAGCTCGTAAACATCATAAACAGTGGTCAGTGAAGCGTCAAGTGAAAAGGTTAGTTTTGGGAGATGATGTAGGCCTAAAAGATTAGTGCAGAATGGCGGTCTGCGGTCTCGCTCGAAGAATGGTATACATAAATATTTTTGTGGAAAATTTTATGGTTTCGTTAGAAAGGATTTGGGTACCAGTTATAAGGTACCTCTCGGAGATTATTTTTCTAACAAAAGGATGGGTTGGAATTATTTGTGCGTCACCCAAGGATGCAGAGCTTTTGTTAAGTAGGAAATGGTTAAATGGTAAGAGTAGTTTTCTACTCAAAAGGTGGTGACTGGCTTTCAGTCCGGAAACTGAGTATTTCTCAGTAAGACACATATGGGTAATGCTCCCATGCCTACCTCTATATATATGGAATGAAGGTGTGTTGATAGCTATCGGGAACAATATAGGTAGCTTTATTATGGTGGATTTGCAGAATTTGGAATCGGCACAAATAAAAGTAGCAAAAGTTTTGGTGGAAATGGATGTACACCAGGGCTTGCTGGAGATTTTGGAGGTGGAATGGCATGGATGATGTCATAAAAAAAAGTTATATTACCTCAGGCTTCCCTTTATGTGTAGTTTTTGTAGAAGTGCATCCCATCTGCGAAGAGATTGCAAAGGTTTAAAGGAAGAAGAGGAGTTTTTTGAAGAACAAGATAGTCCCTCTTATCCTCCAGACCCTTCTTTGGGCATAGGCTTCTATGGAGTGGAAGGAGGTGGAGATGATAGAATTTGTAAACGTTTTTTGGAGCCGACCGACTCTACTCTTGGTAAGTTGCAGTTGTTCTGCCCTAATTTTTTCAATTCTCTGTCTATTTTGGAGCATCACTCTTTAAGTTCCTCTACTTGGCTAAAAAACTCTATCATTAAGCCGAGTGCTCCTTCGGTAGAGGTTTCAGAAGATCCATAGATTTCTTCTTAGTCTCGGAGATTAGTCATTTTGTCTCCTTCCAACCTTTTGTTTTCTTCTCCTCTGGAAAAGGAGTCTCCACCTACCATTTTTTCTTGCCAAGGAAGATCCTCTCACTGATGTTTTTCCTTCTTCCGAAACTTCCTTCTCTCATGAGACGTGTTATAGTCAGGAACTTACCCAACCTTTGCAAGCCTCTCAGCTCTCACCAACTGGATATAGGGAACCTGAGGAGGATGCTTCTACACTTTTTGTTGTTCTAGATTTGTTTATCCGCTTCCTACGTGGAAGTGAAGCTTCGGTCCCTTTACCTACTTTTCTCGGGAAAAAAACCATTGGCCCGGGTGTTGAATGTGGACAAGACAGTACTTCCAGTGTACCAATTACTAAAGGGGGGAAGGAATTTTCCTTGTCACAAGGGCTGGGAATTGAGCTCTCCCCTCTTAAAACTCGCGGTGCCAAGAAAAATTCCAATTCTGAACTAAAAGTTGTTTCGGATCCTACTCTTCCTACTGATGGTAAGGCCCTTAGAGCATTGAAGGCCTTGGCCAGAACTAAGGGATGTTAGTTCTCTCACTAAATCTGAGAGGGACGGGAGGCATCCTAAAATTGGCCTCAGTTCGTAATGTTTTGGATAGAAATCATCCAAATATTTTTTTTCTTCAGGAGACTTTAGTTAATGCTGACAAGGAGAGATGTTTCTTTCAACTGTTGAGACTGAAGTGGCTTGTCTGTGTGGTCAATTCATCTTGAACCTTTGGAGGGTTACTTGTTGCTTGGGATCCTTCTTTATTTAATTTGGTACCTTATCTAACTTATGGTGGTATTCTACTGACAGGTTATTGTCTGGCTTCTAAAAGATTGTACAAATTTCTTAATACTCATGGGCCGTGCTCTAACCGTAAGTCTTTTTGGGAAAATGTAGAGAATTCAGGCCTGCTCTCTTTGAAAAATCTCGTTTTAGCCAGAGATCTGAATTTGACTCTGAATGCTGGAGAAAGATGGGGAAGCCGCGCAAGTCATGGTACATTGCATACTTTCTTCACAAATATTTTCAATATTAATAATCTTATTGATATCCAGCCTAGGAAGATAGTTCCTACGTGGAGGAATGGAGGAGTGGATGAAGCCTTCATTGCAAAGAGACTGGATCATTTTCTTCTTTACGAAGATTTAGTGTTATCTAGTGGTATTTTTAGATCTTGGGTTGATTTTCCTTTTATCTATGATCATGTGCCTATCCTTCTTCAAATGGAGGTACCACCTATGTATAAAGCAATTCCTTTCAAGTTTAATCTAGTTTGGTGGTCAGGAAGAGATTTTATTACCTTAGTTCACAAACTTTGGAATGATCCCTTGTATCTTCAGGAATCCTGTAAGCAGAAGAGGATGGTTTGGAAATTAAAAGACCTAAATAAGAATACAAAAAGATGGCTCTAGATTCATAGCAGTCTCAAACTTGTTAGGATTTCTAGTCTAGAACAAGAAATCTCTTATATATTTCATAATTTGTCGGAGGGTCTTTTCCAGGATTTATAACATATCCCATTAAAATATTTAGAAGAGGAAAGAAATATTATTTTAAAGGACATTGAGGAACAATGGTGTCAGTGCAGTTGTGCCATCTGGATACAGAGTGAGGATCTAAATACTAAATTCTTTCATAACTTTGCAAGCGATAGGAGAAATCATAAGTTCATCTGAGAACTTCAGGATGAGGAGGGTACTGTCCACAGGGGCCAGGAAAAAATTAAACAAGAAGTTGCTAATTATTTTAAAGAGTTTTATAATAAGCAGATGGATATTAGTTAGCATGATCAAGTAAAGGTGACTACCCTTTTTCCAAATATAATTTTTGCTTCAGATTTAGAGTTTCTTTATCAACCTGTGGATAAAGATGAGATGAAAATTATTATTTCTAGTTTAAAAGTAGACAAGATCCCTTGCTCTGATGGCTGAAATGTGGAATTTTTCAAACACTTCTTTGATCTGGTGGGAGATGATCTTCTGGATATGGTTGAAGAGTCTAGACTTTTGGGTTTTATTCTAGGCGCTTTAAATTCTACCTTCCTTACTTTAATCCCAAAAGTAAACAAGCCTCATCTTTTTGGCAATTTTCGGCCGATCTCCTTGTGTAATCTTAGTTATAATATTATATCAAAGATTATAGCGAATCACATTAAACCTTTTCTTTCCAGATTTCTATCAGAAGAACAACTGGTTTTTCTGCAGGGAAGACAAATACAAGATGCGATTGGCACCGTTCACGAATGTATCCATAGCATTAACAAGAAAAAGTCAAAGTCTTTGCTCTTAAAGTTGGATCTTCATAAAGCTTATGATTGTGTAAACTAGGATCTCTTGCACATTCTTCTCTTACAAATTGGACTGGATGATAAAATGACGAGCTGGATAATGAGTTGTGTGGTTTCTTCTTCTTATGTTGTTTTGATTAATGGTGAAGCAATGGAATTTTTCAAAAGTTCTCGAGGCCTGAGGCAAGGATGCCCCCTTTCTCCGCTCTTTTTTATCCTAGTGATGGAAAATCTGAATTTATTACTCAAAGAAAAACAAAGAGAAGGTCTATTGGCAGGTATTCAAGTATCAAAGTCTATTAAAATTCTTCATATTCTCTTTGTGGATGATGTTATTATAAGGACAGGTGCTACGTTACAAGAATGGTGGGAAATAGATAAAGTTCTCAAACTTTTTAGTTTGACTTCAGGGCTCTTGATAAATATATCAAATTCTACGTTCCATCAATCGAGGATGACAGAACAGGAGCTGCTACTTTTCAGAGCCCTCTTTCCTTATGATTTTCTTGAGTTAGAATAGTGTTTTAAATATCTTGGATTTTATCTGAAAGTTGGAGCTTCACGCTTGGTGGATTGGTTCTGGTTGATTAAAAAAGTGGAAATGAAGATAAATAATTGGTGTTATAGGTGTATCTCTTTAGGTGGGCGTCTAACACTCTTGAAAGTTGTGCTTTCCATTCAACCCATTTATTGGATGTCATTAGCGGTTTTCCTGGGATCCGTTCTGAAAATCCTTAGAAACCATATGTTTAATTTCCTTTGGAAAAGAAATGGTGTCCCCCATGCGATGCATCTTTGTAAATGGGAAAGATTATCTCTCCCTCTTTCCTTTGGGGGATGGGGAATCCGTAATATTTTTTATTTCAGTAAGTCCCTAGTAGCTAGAACTTTTTGGAGAGTTCTTATGGGGGAAGGCATCTGGCACCGAGTTATCCTGGACAAATATTTTTCTCAGACTTCAGTTGTTAATTGGCTCAGAAGTAAGACTTTTAAAAATTTTGGTTCGTCTCGAATCTGGTTAGGACTTTTAAAAGTTTTATTCTTGATTCTACATGGCTTGAGTTGGCTTCCCGGAGATGGTAATTATATACATTTGGGTAAGGACATAATTTTGGGCTTGAGGGACTATTCTTACCTTTCAAACTCTCTGTTGGAGACTCTAAAGGATCAAAATATTTCCTCTCTAGCACAGGTTTATAAGTATTCTGACGATCTTGATTTACTCTCTTATTGGCTCAGCAGTAGAGAAGTGAACTTAACGGGAGACTTAACGCAAGAATGGAATGAGTATAGAAGTGCTCTCTCAGCCTCGGGTGTATTAATCCATGAAAAAAAGGACTCACTCTTTTGGTTAGGAGGTGACCATTCTGGTTTTCCCACAGAAAAGAATATCTACTTTAGTATCATCTCAGTGAAAGGAATAATGAAAGTGGATTCATGGAAACAAAATTTATGGAAGTGGAAAATTCAGCTAAAGGTCAAATTTTTTTCTTGGTTGGCTAAGGAAGATAAAATTCTTACCTAGAACATTCTTCAGAAACGAGGCTGGAAAGGACTTGGATACTACTCGTTGTGTAAAGAAGATAATGAATCTTCAAATCACATTTTTATTACTTGTTCATTTACTATGGATGTATGGTATGCTCTTATACAGGATTTAAATTTAAAAAGGATCTGGATGGGGGTTAATCTTGTGGAGTGTATGAAGAAATCGACAAAATATAAATTGGCCCCTTCTTATTTAGCATCTTAGGCGATGTGGTATATTTGGAAATAGAAGAATAAAACTTTGTTTGAAGAAACTAAACTGTCGGTGAAGAAACTCCTTTACAAGATCCTTGCTCATCCCCTCTGCAAGACCACTAATCCAAAAGAAAAGATTCCAAAGGATAATATGATCGATGTTGATCTGAATACTACACTTGCATGGTTTTATGGGTTTGGAAAGTCGGATGGAAGTATGTGTGGAGCAGGGGGAATTATAAAAGTTCAAAATGCGATTGTCTACAAATAGAAACTAAACTGTGGCAAAGGTACGAATACAAAAGCGGAGATAATGGGGGCCTAGGAAACACTTTGGATTGTTGAGTTTTTAAAACTTCTTGATCTTCACTTATTAGGTGATTCAAAAGTGGTCATTGACTGGATGAAAAAAGAAGTCAGTTTACAAGTGGGTATTCTGGAGGGGTAGAAATCTAGAATTATAAAGCTGGCGTGAAGTTTTCACAATTTATCTTTTCAACATATCTATAGAACTTTCAGCATGGAGTCTAACTTCTTATCAAAGAAATCTTAGGAGGTTAATGAAGTCTTTCTTCATCTTCAAAAATGTTCAAACGGAGTAGTGAGTCTAGAAAGACTTTTCAGAATCCACTAAGATGAAAGGACAAGCTTCTAGTCTTCACAGTCTTTTGAGAGGACTTTGATTTCTCTGTTTTTGTATTTTGGTTTTTTAGAGTCTATCCCTATCTTTATGAAGTAGTTTTTTTATGTTTTCTCCTTCATTGAATTTTCGAAAAACTCTTTAGAGAAGGACCGAAATCATTTAGTTTTGGGCCCCAAGATTAGTCTTGTGATGACTATTTGTTTTGGACAGTTTTGGAAAATACTTTTTCTGAAAAGTTCTGAAGTTGTTTAAGTGTTTTGGGGATATTAATCTCTTGGAGAAGCTTTGATATTGTAAAAAAATTATATGCCTTTTTAATATAATTGAGCGAATTTTTTTCCCTACAAAAATGTTCCATTACATTAGAGGGGAAAACCAAGTTCTTGAGTCACTTTGGCCAGGGACATCAGAAATTGATGGACAAAACTGAAGAGAAACATTTCCTACCATTTCTAAAAAGTCCTTCTATTTCTAGATATACAAGGATTGTTGCACATCCTTAAATTTATTCTTATAACTTTCACACATCTCTAATCATAACAACAAAAACACTTCAATGTCAATATCCTTTATATGTATCATCATTATAATTATGCTTTACAGAATATAATCATAGACATGGAATATCAACATCTTTATATGCAGCACTATCATAATTATCCCTTCTGCAAGAATGTTAGGTAATCAATGCCATTAATAATAGTGGTTTTCAATCATTTTATAAGAAATGAATTCCATTAATAATAGTGGTTTACCATCATTTTCTAATAGTCATTTTATAAGAGTGGTTTATCTTCATCCATAAATATATAAAAAATTTGGAATGTAAAACCTCCCTTATGGATGAGTGCAAGGTAATGATATTATCTCATGAAGAGTTAGTGGCAATGTAAAAATCTTGGAGGATTATTCATGCTAATTTTATAATGAATTTGAATATGGTGTAAAAAACTTAGATAACTATGTGAATAATTATTCATAATATATAATTTTTATTTATAGAAATTGTGAATAACTATGTGAAATTTGAGTTTTTCTAACTATGTGAAATGTGAATCTTCATAGTCCACTCTATCTGTTTATGTGTCAGTAGTTTCATCCACAATGGACTTGAGTAGCCTCCACAAAAAAGTAAAAATATAAGCAGAGACATAATTGATGCAACACACCACAACACATAATGTGTTTTGTATATCAATATGAAACATATAGTTACAAATATGGTTACAAATATGTTACATAGGTTTATCAACTCTTGTAACCATAAACATATTAGTTTACTAAATAAGGATGTAATTATTCATTTTCCTTAACCTTCCTCCTTAATCACATCTGATAATAATAATAATTTTAACTATCACTATCACCAGCTTCCAAACATAACTTCACACTCCCCCTTAAAAAACTTCACACTCCCACTGTGGGCGAACAAAAAATGAGGCTATTGAAAGAAACAAAACTTGGTCCTAACCAACTCTGATATTAATCTATATAACATTCCCCCCTTCTTAATCAAAGATTAAACTTCTATGATTCACCATCGAGCTTAGATACGAGTACACCTAACACCCTCTTAGATACCCAGTGGTTCATTCCACAAATGTATGTATCATCCCTCCCATGTTGACCGCTTCATGTTGCTCGAAACCAGGGATAAACACTACATGATCACACACTGGCCTATTTAGGCCTCACCTGATTAGGGTTTACTGAACATTTGGGGAATACAACTTTCCTATAGCAAGGTTTACAAATTCTTACAACTAGGACCAAAAAAATTACTTTAGTGTCTACTAGGGTGTCAGGTACAACCGAACATGCACCCCTCAAATTACAACATTTAATTTCTTCTTATATTTGTTGGTGACTAAAAAACTAAAATTTAGTTGCATTCAATCTCTACACACGTCTCTACATATTCTTTGCTCCACTTTTACTTTATTCTTTTCATGTCTAGGTATCTTCCTTCTTCACGACTTCTCATCTTCTCCTCCAATCTTCATAGCTTCTCATGTGATCCTTTCTTTCTCAAGGTGAGGATTTTTCCATGCAGTTTTCTCCATACCAAAATACTTACTTCTCAATAATGTTGTGGCTTCTTCTCCTTGGTATCCTCGATTAATTTCAACTTATTTTCCTTGGAAGTCTTGATCTTCCGTCTCTAGCTGGAATCTTCTCTTCCTTCATCCTTTTCAAAGATTTTCTTTTATTCTTCTTTATGTGGCCTGAACTCATCTCTTATCCAAGGAATAATTTTCTCTAATTGTATGCATATATTCATTAGATTGTCTTGATTCACCCTACCTCTCATTTGATAGAGTAGCTAATTATAAAAAAATAACTATACCAATATTTAGCTAGCTAGATTCAATAAGGTTCAATACATTCTTCAAATATTCCAAGACACAAATATGTTCTCATATCACCAAAGCATTAAAATTATTTTCATCAATTTTAGCAACTTGCACAAGAAGTAAATCAACACACAAATTGTCCAAAGGTTACTAGGACTAAGTAGTTACATGTACAATTTACATACTGAATAGATGAACAACTTCCAGTGTTCAAGGTAAAGTACCTAAAGAAAAATGGAGTGAATCACAAGTAAATTTTTCTCATTTCAGAATTTTTGGTTGTGTTTTTTTGCTCATGTTCCTGAAGAACTAAAAAAGAAGCTTGAGGATAGAAGTTAGAAGTACATTTTTATTGGATATAGGGAAGAGTCAAAAGCATACATATTATATAATCATGTCACTAAGAAATTTATGGTAAGTAGAGATATTAAATTCATGGAATGAAATGGAAAACAATACTTCTCACAATCTTTTTCTTGAGCTAGATGAACATCAAGAACCTACAGCAGGCCTTCCAAGATTCCAAGTTAAAAATGAAAGTAGTTCTTAATCTCATAGTGATTCAGATTCTGACTATAAAAATCAAAGAATGAGAAATTTGAGTGATATATATGATCAATCTGATAATGTAGTACAATTTTCATTTTTCTCATCTCAACCTACTTGTTTAGATGAAGCTTCAAAGAAAAAAGAATGGGTAGATGCAATGAATAATTAAAGAAAAACCATTGAAAGAAACAATACATGGGATTTAGTTGATCCACCTACAGATAAAAATGCTATAGGTGTTAAATGGGTTTATAAAACTAAATTAAATGAAAAAGGGGAGATTGAGAATCACAAAGCAAGGTTAGTTTCCAAAGTTTCTTCACGACAACATCGCATTGATTATGGTGAAAATTTCACACCTATAGCAAGATTAGATACTATTCTATTTGTTTTAGTCATTGCAACACAAAACAAGTGGTCTATTTATCAAATTGATGTAAATTCTTCCTTCCCGAATTGAGTGTTAAATGAAGAAGTGTATGTCCATTAGCCACCTAGGTTTGAAGTCAAAAGACAAGAGCATCGAGTGTACAAATTGAAGAAATTTTATATGTGGTTTGAAGCAACCTTCGCGAGATTAGTACAATAGAATTGATCGTTATTTACTCAAATATGGTTTTTGTAGGAGAAACAATGAGCCTACTTTGTATATCAAGGTAAATCAACAAGGTAATATTCTCATCCTATGTATTTATGTTGATGACGTGATCTAGACAGGAAATACGATGTTAGATGAATTTAGAACAACCATTACAAATATGTTTCAAATGACATATCTTGGATTAATGAAGTATTTCTTAGTCATTGAAATGAAATAATATAATCATGGTATATTTATTACTCAATATAAATATGTTTATTACTCAATAGAAACTTGTTGACACTCCTATTTCTCTTGGCACTAAGTTAAGAAAGGAATATTTGGGATCAATAGTTAATTCCACATTGTATAAAACACTTGTTGGTGGTCTTATGTATCTTACTAAGTTACAATACTTGACATAGCATATCTAGCAATTTTCATTTCTAGGTTTATAGAATCTCCTAAGGATTCTCATTGGAAAGTTGGTAAGAGGATATTAAGATACATTGTAGGTACATCCACTTATGGTTTAGTATGCTTACAGTGTACACCGACATTGATTATGCATGCAGTATTGATGACAAAACAAGTACTCTGGGATACACTTTTCTTTTTGGAGTTAATTTGATTTCGTGGGAATCTAAGAAGCATCCCATAGTTTCTATCTCTTCTGGAGAAGAAGAATATGTAGCGACAACAACAAAAAGATGCCATGCAGTTTTCCTTAAAAGATGTTTCATGGATTTTGGATGTACGACAAAAGAAACTATTTCGAATTTTTGTGACAATAGCTTGATACCATGTCAAAATATACACAGAGACAAAATTGATGCAACACACCACAACACATAATGTGTTATGCATATTAATATGAAACAAATGGTTACAAATATGGTTACAAATATGTTATGGAGGTTTACCAACTCCTGTAACTGTAAAAAAATTAGTTTATTAAGGATGCAATTAGTCGTTTTCCTTAACAAAAAATAATGTCAAAAATAGATATATAGAGAGGTATACATAAAATCGAGGCTTTTATGTATTTGAATACCAAATCACTCTATTTTTCATCCCAACCCTAAATCCGAGGAAACCAACTTAGGAAACACATACTCTAAAGTTGTCACTCCTGCCCAAAATTAAATCGAAATGGAAATAATGTGCTCGCACTTTAGG
>JASDQU011249230.1:10128-22358 GCA_032191745.1 Picea mariana
AAGAAGAAGCATGGTAAGGTTTGCTCTTTGAGTTTATGTTGAGATAATTTAGTTTTCATTCATTCATTATTTATCACAAGCCTAATTCTCTTTTATGATAGCAAGGTCTTATTGTAGACAGCAATATTCAGGGATGAATCACATCATTCAGACACTTGTTTTTCAGAATTGTTGATCTATCTTTGATATTATGTGTAGACTTGTATGTTTGTGAATTAATTTTCATGACTGACAAAGGTTGTTGTGCAAAGTCGAGTGGAAAACAATCTGTGGCAAGTTGATCCATCTTTTAGAGCTCAGTTTTGGTTTTCTGTCAGAGGTCCTTTTGTATGTTCCATCAGGGATGTCTAATTTTGACTTTGGTCCAAACTTTCTGCATGATATTTTGTAAGGAAAATGACTCTTTGGATAATTTGAATGAAATAAAGGATTGATTTATGTCTCATCTGTCTTGATCATCGTTCTTAGTGACTTTTCTTCTATCTTTACATTTATTTCAGCAACTAATATGTTCAAAAAATTACATAAAAAGTGAATTTCCAGCAAGCTTTTTGTTGAAAAAATACTAGCCTAAGCACTTGTAATTAATACTTGTGAGTTAGGATGTTATTTTTTTTTGCTATAAACATAGGGTGATATTCCCGTCTATTTTTATTTAGCCAAGCAAAATCTGAAAATGCTTGAGTATGATCATTTCATATCTTTTCCTCAACAGGTTGTTGGGTTTTATTCCCTTGTGCAGAAGGGTTTCCCAGGATAAATTCTTGTGTATCGTGTTCATGGTTATCTTCGTGTGATCTTGGTTATCTACTGCAACTATTGTATATGGTTCATGCTTCAGTTATGCTTCTGCTAATGTGAAATGATAAAGAAAGTTAACGAAATCTGAATTAGCATAAAATTCAACACATTTAACCTTTGAAACATATTTTTCTCTATAAAAATGGAGGACGATTTTCATTTGAAAAGTTTGTTGAAGTATATAGATATTCAATATCAATGAATAGCAAAATTGAGAGAGATTTAAAATTAATCACTTTGAAGAATATTCCATCATCACTTAAAACGTTATTGAAACATTGAATGTTATGTCGGAGTCCACTGATATGTCCTTCAAGAAGTTGCACACTTAGTTTCTTTAGAAGGACAAAGAGAAAATGCAATTCAATAGTAATAATCGTAGTGAAGCATTCAAAATCACCCTTGCCAGTGACTAAATTTAAAGGAAAAACAAAATAGAGGGATGGAGGAAAAAAACAAAGGATGAAAACATTTAAGTACAAGTAAATCCAATAAGGATGCGGAATTATTTTACCATCACAAATTTAGGTATAAGAGGAAATATTGTGGGATGCACAAAACAACCAAGGACGACGACTCAAGAAGAAACAAGCCAATGTTGTAGAGCACATAAATACAAATGTTATGCCTTGATGACATTGCAAAAAGGTGTGAAGGGTGTCAACTCCTTGAGAATGATAAAAATCATTTAATAGCGGTCCACTTCAAGGGGGCAACCTCGTTTTACAATATATTCAATGTACAAGATGAGATAAGATGATCCTAAGACTAGGTCTCATTGGTGTATATATATATATATAGGAGACAAAGGGTACAATTATAATGAAAGGGTGCAATGAAGGGTTTTAGTCAACCTACTATTATAACACTAAAAATGTAATATTTCAATATCTAAGGCTTAATAAGAGGTTTTATACTCAACATGGGGATTTTCCTAGGGCTTAACATGCTCATCCCATTCAAACAAGTGGTGTGCTCAACACTTGACTAACCGTGGATGTTTCTACATGAAGAATTCATCTTCCCATGTTGTCTCTTCCACTAGTTGGTCCTTCCATTTGACGAGGTAATTAGAAATTTCTCAATTTCGTAGTCGTTTAATCCTTGTTTTCAGGGATTGATTTCCCATTCTTCATTAATCTCTGGTAAAATAGTTTGGAATGGGATATTGTCATTTATTACCTTATTTAAGCAAGAAACATGGAAGATTGGATGTATTGTGAAGATGGAGGCAACTCCAATCTATAAGCCATACTTCCAATCCTTTGCAACACCTTATAGGGGCCATAATATTTGGGTATTAATTTATCATCCTTCTTCTGTTGCTTGAGGGGCATGTTTTTAAATGGTTGTAGCATCAAAAATACCCAATCCCCCACTTCAAATTCACTTTCTTTGTGATGTTGGTTTGTTTGTTGTTTTATCATATTTTGTGCCATAACCAAGTTATCCTTCAATAGTTTGAGAACCTCTTGTTGGTTCCCTATGTGGTCCTCCACTTCTTGAACCTTTGCAGTCCCTTTCAAGGGAGATGTGATGGATGGAGGATGATATCTATAAAGTGCCAAAAATGGAGACATTTTTTATGGAAGGATGTTTTATACCACCATTCTACCAAGGGAAACCACTTGACCCATTGTGTATGTTTATCACATGCAAAGCAACGAAGATATCCTTCTAAACATTTATTCACAATCTCAGTTTGTTCATCGGATTGAGGATGGTAAGATGAGTTGTGAGCCAATTGAGTACCCAAACAAGAAAATAATTGAATCCAAAAATTTTCAGTGAAAATTGGATCTCTATCATTTACATTAATCTTGGGGACTGCATGTATCTTTTGAATTGTTTCCATGAATGTTGTGGGTATTGTACTTGCTTTAAAAGGATGAGAAAGAGAAAAAAAAAATGGGAATACTTTGTCAGTTGATCCATCACTACCATGATGACAGTCTTTCCTTCATATTTGGGTAAACATGTAATAAAATCCATTGAAACTTCTTCCCAACGTGGACTCGGTATTGCTAATGGTTGTAGGAGACCTAGCATCTTGATTGTCTCTCCCTTATTTTGTTGGCATACCACACATTTAGACACAAAATTTTGAACATTAGTTTTAAGACCTTCCCAGAAAAAATCATTCTTGATCCTATGGTAAGTTTTCAATAACCTCGAATGTCCTCCTATAGGAGAAGTGTGCAATTCTAAAAGGAACTTATGTTTGAGTTGGGAATTCTTACATAAATATAGGCGATCATGATACCCTAGCAAATCATTCTTCCATACTAATTTATCTAATGCACTAGGATCCTCTTGTAGTTGTTGAATGATCTTGCATACATCTTGATCTTCCTTTCATTCTCTCTTTGTTTCTTCCACCCAATTAGGTTACGGAATAGAAATAGCACATGGTGAACCCTCCATTTCCTCTTCTTTACTTGAAGGTGTTTATGCCACAATATTATGTTTTAGTTTTTTGTAGGTAATTTCAAAGTCATAACCTAGCATATTTGTAACCCATTTTTGTTGCTCTTTTGAAGATAATCGTTGGTCCAAGAAGTACTTCAAACTATCATGATCTTTTTTACTTTGAAGTGTCCTCCTATTAGGTAAGAGTGTCATATATTAAATGCATGTAGTATGGCCAACATTTATTTTGCATAAATGGGTTTGGGTAAGTTTCTTCCTTTAAGTTGGATGTTTTCAAAGGCAATGGGTCTTCCTTATTGCATTAAAAATGCATCAATGCTATGGCCTAAGGCATCACACTCCACAATAAATGTTTTTGTGAAGTCAAGTCTGGTCAGGACATCAGTTATACACATATCCTCCTTAAGTTTTTCAAAAGATTTGGTTGTTTCTTGAGTCCAAGAAAATGATTCATTATTTAATAATGTTGTTAGAGGTGTTTTTATTTGACCATGGATCTTGACAAACTTGCGATAATAGCCTAACAATATTAAGAACCCTCTAACTTTCTTCAAGGATTGGTCATTCCCTCGTAGCTTTAATTTTGTTAGGGTCCACTTATACACTTTCATGAGATACAATATGACCCAAATATTCCACTTCTTGAACCCCAAAGGCACACTTGGAAGGCTTTGCATGAAGTTGTTTCTCTTCCAATAGTTGTAATACTATGTCAACATGTTGTACATGCTCTTTCCAAGATTTGTTGTAGATTAGTATGTCATCAAAAAATACTAACACAAATTTTCCGAGAAAGGGTTTGAAAATAGAATTCCTCAAGCTTTGAAATGTTGAACGTGCATCAGTAAGTCGAAATGGAATAAACAAAAGACGTATTCTAAATGTTCTACGTTTTTACCCTGTTCCGGGCATTTTTTTCGACGGATTTTGTCAAAAATCTAGCCAGAAATTTAAAAAAATAGTTGGAATTGCATATTCTAGTGGTTGAGATTGCATATAATGGGTGCCCTAGGGGATTTTAGGGTTATGAATCAATTTATGCATTCAAAAATACAATTTGAGCACTGTAAATTGTGATTTCACCAACAATTGTGTTGTCCGATTCCAATGATAGTTGCCAGAAAAAGTTTAAAATGTAGAATGTTTAGACTACACCTAACCAAAAACTCATAATGGCCTTCATGTGTTCTAAACGATTTTTTGGGAATGTCTTCCTGTCTCATTCTGATTTGATGATATATGGAATGAAAATCCAACTTTGTAAAGAAAATTGATCCATGCAATTCATATAATAATTCATCAACGATGGGAATAGGAAACTTATATTTGATGGTCAATTTGTTGAGATATATATGCCATAATCTGGATACATTTGCCATGAACCATCATTTTTCGTAACCATCACTACTAATGAAGATAAATAACGTTGGCTGGGATGAATAATGTGGGCCTCTAACATTTATTGGATCATATGCTTAATCTCACTCTTATGTGCATATGGATACCTATAAGGCCTAATTTTAGGTGGTACACATCTTGGTTGCAAATGAATAGCATGGCCATGATCTCGTGTAGGTGGAAGACCCTTAAGCATCTCTCCAAATACCTTGAAATGATCGTTGATAACTACTGGAGATCCATTGGAGTAAAGGATGTAGATGTTTGAACATCTAGTAAGCACAATCGTGCAATTACACCACGGTGTCCCTATTTGAGTAATTTTGTCATGCTATTAGAGCTTATCACCATAAAGGGTTTCCCTTGGATACCTCTAAGCTCAATTTCCTTTCCTTTTGAGGAAAATCTCATGAAAATATCTTGAAAATTAAGGGCCACTATTCCCAATGATTGTAACCATTGGATCCCTAATACAACATCAGCACCACCCATTTGGATGGAAATCATGGAACTGTCCAATAAATACTCCCCCATATTGAGCTTAATATTATGGCTCTTCCGCCCGCAGGGGTGTAGACCGATTGGCAAGTCCGTGTAAATGGCAGGAACTATGTATAAAGGAGGTCTCAAGGTCGATTCTCACCCCGCTTTACCCGGAGGGCGTTCTTACGGGATGTGCGTTTCTCCCCAGGGGTTATAAGGCAGCCGGCAGGATTCGACCTCATGTCACGCGAGTACGATACTACTGTTNTAAAAAAAAAAAAAAAAAAAAATATTATGGCTCTTCCCTGAACAATTTATGGCACCTCCATCTACAATCATTCCTTGAAACTCTGGTGTTGGAAATACAAAGCAATTGGGACTTTTTGCTAATTTGTAATTGATGAAGTTATGGGTACTACCAGAATCAATCAAAATTGTTACATTTTTTTTCTTTTTGATATATCATTCTATCTTGAGGGTTTGTGGAGTATTGATGTCGGCCAATGTATGACAAGATATCGTTGGAGTAGTCTCTTCTATATCTAGATATTGTGATGGTTCCAATTCTTGATCTTCTTCCTCTTCATGGGAATCTATGTTGAATAATTTCTTATCACCGCATTTATGCCCCTTACTATACTTGTAGCCATATTTTTTTTCCACTTTCCTTGTCATACTGAAAGTTTGTTCTAGGTATTTAGGTTCAAAGAGTCACACCTCATGTTGAATGTTCTCTTTTAAAGTGCCCATAAAGAGATCTAACAAATTATTCTATGGATTGTTCTTTACCCTGAGACTAAGCTTTTAGAATTATTGAATGTGCTATATAATTGGACCTTTTTGCCAAAGATTTATCAATTGACTAAAGAATGTATTGCTCTTAATATCCCCATAATGTGCTATCAATTCATCCGTAAAAATGGACCAAGAGGTAATATAATCTTTTTTTTTCACAAAACCATTGATACCAAACAAATTAATCATTTTCTAAATACAAAGATGCAATAATTACATTTTGTAAGCTTGGCACTTGGTGTAGATCAAAGAATTGTTCCAACTAGAATATACATGTTATAATATCTTTACCATCAAACTTCCTCATGTCGATCTTCAAAATGAAGTAGTTCTTTGGTGCCACATTGAAACCTCGATGATGTGGATCTTGGAGTGATGAATGATTCTAAGATTCAGTATTTGTGCTCTCCAATTGTGATAAAAGACTCCCCACATGTGATTGAGTCTCAAAACCATTGTTCTTATTTTGATGACTTCCTTGGATCTCCATATCCCTATTAGGAATACTCTATAAGAGAATGGTTTCTATGGACTTCAGGGTTTTTTGTATTTTTGTATTTCTCCATTATTTTCATTCATGGATTTTTGTATTTCTTCTTTATTTTGATCCATCTTATTTTCCATTTGTTCTATCTTTTCCATCTCTTGAATTTTTGTTTGTGTTTACCACCTCATTACTTGTTATTGACATAGCACTCAAATCATAAAGTTGTTCCTCCAATTTGGATAGCTTGTTATGTATCTCCTCATTTTCTTCATGAGTTATAGATTAGATTTCTAGAGATTTAATTGGTGTTGAAATTTTTTTGGAGCCATGTGGGATAACAATAATAATACTCATTTATTTTCTCTTTATCACAAATTTTGAATCACCAAAAATATATCTTCCACTAAAAAGTTATGTCAATTGTAAGTTATGTACCTTTCAAACTCTAATTTTGGATATTCTCTGGATGGTTGACCTTTGTCCTGATATATCTTTGAAATTTAAATCATTTTGAGTCTAAAATTTTAGTCGGTAGTACTCTGATATGACTTCTTAAACTCCTGAAAATTTATGTCTGAACCTTCACTGATAAAAAGTTATAGAAAAATTACCAAAATGACTTGTTTAGGAGTAATTTCAGGGTTAGTAAACAAGTCCAACGTCCACAAGATATATTTCATAAATTGTAATGATTCAAAATATTAAAAAAATCCATATATAATTTGTTGTCTCCTCAAGATCCTGAAAATTGGAGTCTGAAACTTTACCGAAAATTTTTTATAAAGAATAAAAAGATGACTCATTTGAGACTAATTTCAGGGCTAATCATAAACCTAACTTCCACAAAAGATATCTCTGAAACTATAATGACCCAGAATCTAAAATGTGGACCAAATATAATTCACTATGTCTCCTCGCTCTTCTCAAAATTCCATTGTTTGAATCATTCTAGAAAAAAAATAAGTTATAGCAAAAATTTCAAGATGTCTTGGTTGAAGGAGAAAAACCCTAGGATTGTATGCTCTTGTACCAAATGTTATGAACCAATGCCTTGAAAATGATAAAAATCATCGAATAACAACCCACTTCGAGGGAGAAACCTCATTTTACAATATATTCAATGTAGATAAGATGATCCTAAGACTAGGTCTCCTTGGTATATATATAGGAAACAAATAGTACAATTATAATGAAAGGGTACAATGAAACGCTAGCTGACCTACTAATATAACACTAAAAATACAATAATTCAATATATAGGATTAATAAGGGGTTTTATACTTAACATGGTGCTTTGTCTAGGTCTTAACAAAAACATTGATGTTTATGAATGTTTTGTAAATTAATGTATGGAATAAAAAATTTATTTATGTTAGTAAAATTACAAAATACATTCTACACTTGGATGTTATAAAGGTATTTTGTAGTTGACAAGAGTAGTGATGAGATAGCATCAAGAGTGAAGGAGAAGGGCATATATGGGCTAGTTGATGATGAGGTGGCAAAGTCACATGCTTTATTGGCCAGTGATTGGCAATTCTCTTTGGCATTGGACATATAGATGTTTAAATTTTGAATACATTTCCTTATTGACAAAGATTAAAATGGTGTTTGATTTCCCAGAAATTCAAAAGGAGGATGATGCTTGTGAAACATGCTTAACAAGTAAACAATACATGTTGGCATTTGAAGAAAAAGTATGGAGACCAAAGGCAGTGCTTAAACTAGTCCATGTTGATATATGTAGGTTAACGAGTACAATTTCAATACTTGGTGTTGAGTATTTCTTTGTCTTTCAATACCAAGATCCTCCAAACAAGAAATTGAGAAGAGATTTATTCTAATGAGTATACTAATTTTGCACAAGTGAGCATTCAACGACAATTCATTACTCTTCACGCTTACCAACAAAATGGTGTTGTCAAACAAAAGAATCAATCCCCTACCAAAGTTGTGCAAGATATTGCTCTAGAGGAGACTTGGTTAAGCAGAATGACACAAGTTAGTGATTTTAGGATTTTTTGTTCAATTGCTTATGTATTAATTATAGGACAAGAGGACTAAATGAGATGCCAAGTGCATTAAATTGATGTTTAATGAATATAGTGAACAACATAAGGCTTACAAGTGGCAAACATTTTACTAATAAAGTCATGTTCAGTAGAGATGTAACAGCTCATATTAAAAATCAGATCTAAAATTGATAATAATGATTGTCGTAAGCTCGAAAGTTGGCCAAGTTGCATGACAAGAAGGGACTGGAGGAATGGGAAACTACCAAGAATTGATGCGTGGAGAGCATAACGATAAGGAGGCTTAAAATGTTCCAAATCAAGCAAAAGGCAATGCTCATTTCGAAGGAAGAACAAAGAAAAATAATCAAGTGTTACTATAGATATTTGGAGGATGTGTAGTTGGAATAAGTTCCTAAACAGTGAGAAGAATGACCAAGTGAGACACATAAAAGAGAGGGTAAGCAACATGTTTATTTTTCTCTAGTTGTTGATATTGAAAAATATGATGAGTTAAAAAACTTCAAGAAGGGTGAAGGCAGAGATGCTTCAACATAGAACCAAGTGTTGCTTCTACAGTCAAGCAAAACCAAAGGCATCGTGTTGTTGTGCTACCTAAAGAAAACTGAGGTACTATGAGGCTGCCAACTAAGGTTTGTCTTTGACCTTGAGATTGGCTCTAAGTTTCAATCTCCAAAATTGTTCTTTGTTGTTTTAGGACAGAAAACAGTTTAGTAACTTTCTGCCCATAGTTTTTGTGGTTAAGTGTTCTTTGAGGTGCTCTTGCAAGTATTTTCGTAACCCAATGTTATCACATGCAATATAACTCAAAAAAAGTAACACTCCTCTACTCTTTACAACACAAATAAGCTGATCTACACTCTAAACATGCATGAAAATAAGACACGGGTATTTTTGGTCAGCATGACCCTGGATAAAAACCCCCGGGGGGAAACTAGTTTGGAATGGAAGTATATATAAATGGTGTCTAAAGCATGAGATACAACAAGAAATACAATATGATGGAACCTATATATAAAGCAAGCTCCTCTCGAGACTTGCCAAAGGAACCAAAAAGAAATGTGCCTAAACTTAGTGTGCATCTTCCCCTTGTTGCTATATCCCATTGAAGTGATGTGCCCTTGACTTTGGTTGCTCTGAAGAAGAATCCCTTGCACACAAATGTGCTCTTGTGTCCTACCTCTCCACTAAAACAAACATATCTGCAATCCCTCAATTCTAGCTTCTCCCTGTTAGGTGTGCGCCCTCCTACTATAGTGTGCCCTCCTCCAAGCAAGTATGAACACCACTAAATAATAGGGTCCCAAGCTCCCATAGCTCCTCCATGAATAGAATTGCCCAAGCTTCCCTCTTCCAATGCCTCCAACCTCATCCTCATGCTCCTCCTCAAACTCTCCAAGTGAACATAAGAGTGAATGAACCTCCAAAGGCCCATTGCGCCCTCCTTGAGCAATCCATAAGGAAACCTAAATGCAGGTGGCTAGGATCATCCCAAGCCATTCCTAATCAATGGTTGAGATCATCCCACAATAATCTCAACTCAAAACCCACTTTGTGTTAAGTTCCCTAAGTTCACTTTTTGTCTCCTAATTCTCCCACAAAGTGAATTAATAGTCACTTTAGGCTAAAATGACCAAATTTCACTTTTGACTTAAATATTATAAGTCAAAGTGAAATTAGACATAAAGTACAAGGTACAAGGGTACCAACATCTCTCTCTTGTGGTTAGAGGCTCAAAACCACAAGGGAACCACTTCCCGAGGTACACCAAAACTCAACACTCCCTCTCACCAAAGAAAGTGTTTCTCACCAATCAATCTCGTCGCGGTTATGGACTTCCTTGCCTCCTGGAAAGGCCTAGGTGAGTATGGTTGTACCCTCTCATCAAAGTGGTCTCTATCTTTGATCTACTCGACCTGTCCTAACATTGATCTGCTCAACCTGCCCTGACATTGATCTGTCGGCTTGCCTGATCTCTATATGGAAGTCCATCTCCACCCACCTGAGATCACCTAGATCTTGGCATCTCACAAAAGATCTCTCCCTCAGCATCTCACCAAAGGTCTCTAGGTCTTGGCATCTCACTAAGATCCTCTCCTTGGTCTCTCACCAAGGTCCTCTACTCATGGCATGAAAATGAGTCATGTCTCTTGGTATTTCACCAAGAGTCTCTAGGTCTTGGCATCTCACCAAGATCCTCAACCTTGGTCTCTCACCAAGGGTTTCTACCTCCTTGCATCTCGCCAACGGTCAATACTCTTGGCATCTCACCAAGATCCTCAACTTGGCCTCTCACCAAGTGACTTCCACCTGAAGTGGATCATGAACCTGATCTGCTCATCTTCGTAGTCAAGTGAGGCTCAAGTCTCTGCGGTGCCCTGTTTCTCCTCCTCGTCAATCTTTGATGCTCTGAAGCCCCTGCACCAACCCTCTGTCTCGGCAACTCTGAAATTGAAGTTGTCTCGGGTGGACCAATCACTCCTGAAGATGGTGTCCTGGAAAACTGAGTATGAGCTCCCTCTGAATCAATACTCTGAGTCAGCAGTTCCTCCTCAACTTTGTCTCCCCACCTACCACTAGATGGTGTACCAACTGGTGAACAACAACTGATGAATGCACACTCCCTCGCAAACTGAGCATCGAACTCCTCTGTTGTCGTTGTAGTACCATCCTGTTGCTTCTTCTTCTCTTCTTCTTCTTCTTCTTCTTCCTCTTGGGACACTATCCAACATAGTGCCCTATTTCACCACAAGCAGAACATATCACTTTGCTTATGTCCTTCTTCTGCCCACTGCCACTCTCTTGTGGCTAGGTCCCTCCCTTGGGACCTTATCTCACACCCTCTCCGATCTTCTTCTTTCCCTTTAACCAAAGAGCAAGATCATCATCCCCATGTTGTTAACCTGAAGACCCAGAGCTGCACCTCAACTCCTCCTGTACGAAATCGTCCCAATGTCTCTCCCAAGTAGGCATGACCTCCTAGGCAACAATGCCTCGTACAAATGAACCCCAAGGTTTGGAAAATTTGTTCAAAGTTGTCATCACCATAAAGTCCGGATCCACAATCTCTTCGATCGATGCTAACTCATCTATGATCTGAGTGAATCTTCCTAGGTATGATGTGACCAACTCGAAATCGAGCATCTGAATGCTCTTGAGCTTGTCCTGCAGAACCATCTTCCAATTCTGGTTTGGACTCTGGTAAAGCATGAACAAGGATGCCCATATCTCAAATGCATAGTCTTTACCAGTCATATGGGGTATGATGTAGTCCCTCACCGCATCACAAATAGTCCTCTTCGCCTTGTGTTTTCTTTCTGAAATCTGCATCTAACAATGGTGAAGGAGCGGGTGTTGGAGGAATCACCATGGGAGCTTGAACTATATCCCATAGTTCAAGATCCTCCAAGACGAAAGTGATCCTGGTCTTCCAAGGGGACCAGTTGCTAGCTTCGTCTAGCCTATCCTCCATCCTCATCTGGGACACCGACATGGTTGTCCACTAAATCTCACACCGAAGCTCACACTGATGTTCACACTAATGTGAAAACTGCAAAAGAACTCAACCTCGCCACTTGACACACAAGCGAAAGTAAGGTTGTCCAAATGTGTCCACAAAACAGTCCTACAACTGTCCAACAAATCTGCCCACAAGTTGTCCACTAACTCTGCCAACAAGTTGTCCAAAATCTGCCAACAAGTTGTCACAAAACTGCCAACAAAATGCTCTAGAAATCAACAAGTGTTCGCCAACAAGGCTCTAATACCATGAAGAAAATTGAGGTATTATGAGGTTGCCAACT
>JASDQU011249231.1:1888-19170 GCA_032191745.1 Picea mariana
ATTGGGTAAAACACACACACACACACATGTATGTATGTATACCCTCATATGTGAGGGTGGGGGAGAATATTGGGTAAAACACACACACACACACACACACACATGTATGTATGTATACCCTCATATGTGAGGGTGGGGGTGTCAGAGAATATTGGGTAAAACACACACACACACACACACATACACACACATTGTATCCATTATTTCCCCCCATGGTGGGGGTGGGGGGAATATTGGGTAAACCACACACACACACACACACACACACACACACACACACACACACATATTTTATTCATTATTTCCCCCCACCCGCACCCTCATATATGAGGGTGAAGGTGGGGGTGGGGGAGAATATTGGGTAAAATATATATGAGGATGGGGTTCTTTTCTTAATTAGATCATTTGAGTATTATCCCATCCTATCATTCCATGTATCATCTCTAGAATCTCGTTTTCTGATATGTTATCTACTGTATAATAACTATTATGGAGATTGTCAATTCTAGTAGTAGATGTTAATGGTTCTACAGGTGACATATCATCATCTACTATGATATGAGTAGGGATATTGACAATCATTACCTACTCTATTTTCTCTACCTTTTTGCATCTTTCTTTTCTTCGTGAATCTGCTTCATCTGGGAAATGGTAAGTCTAGGGATGAAATCAAATAGATCATCCTTTTCTTGTTGTTGCTTTGTTGTATTTTCTTTCTTTTGTTCACGATCTTTCTTCATTTATGCTAAAGTTAATCCTATAATAAAATCAAACAAATATTCATCTTCTATTGAATTATTTACAAGTTCTATGCATACCATATTTACAGCTTTTCTTTTTCCTTTATCTTCCTTGACAAATGTTGCATAGTTATTTTCCTTGCTTTCTTCCCAAATATTTTGAGAGAAGGTTGTGACTTCCAACCATGAGAGAGGCTTTATTCTAGAATAAGTAATTCAAAACAATTTCAAATCCTTTTTCTGTTCTCGGATAGGACTATGATCTTTAATGAGATTGCATAATTTTGATACATCATCTTCTATGCCAGTCAATGCTTTATTCATGCTAGAGATTTAGTTGATATATATATAACTAACATTTCTTGAATGGAATAAACATGTTTTGCAACATCATCATGATTATTAGAAAGACATTTCAATGTGATATTTTACCAATTTTCTAATTGAAGAGAATTACCTAAATAATTTTCTCTTTTAGATGCAACTATGTATTTGGAAAGGTTTATATCATCGAACCATTTTATAAAGTCTCTGAGAGGAGGAAATATAATATATCCCCTTGAGGAGTAGGATATTAATGATGTTCATTTTCTCTAGGAAGTTTAGAGAGACCATCATCATTACATGATTAATTAGTTTATTTACAAAAGATTTGAATATTTTACACTTAGTATTATCTTTTTCATGAATAACTTGTTCATATTAACAATACATATCATACCTAGATGGTGGAAGATTGTCTCTGGTAGAAAATGATGAATATCCTTTACAAGCAAATATTATCTTATTAAATGAAGAGGAAGACAATCATTGTAACTCGAAATAAGATGAAGATATCCAGTTTCCTCTTAATGCTTTTATGCATTCAAGTGCCCCAAAATCAAGTGAGCTAAGAGCTTAATATTATAGAATGCATAAAGTTATGTCCTAGAGAGGTCTATGATATAATTTTAAGTAAATGATATTTTTTATATAGATATAAGAATATGTATAAATTTGATTTAGTCTTTTTTTAGAGAAGGTATTTGGATAAATTATTCTACACTCATATTCAAAGGACCTAATTTGTCTTTTTATGAATAAAGAGAATTGCTCGCATATATTAGAAAGTTTTAAAAAATCTACATTGGTTTCAGAAGTCTCCCAATGGAATTTTCACAATATTGGGATTCGTGGTGGAAGTTTTTATTAGCAAGTTTTTCACATGCACTGTTAATATTCTCGACTTTGCAAAAATCCATTATTTTTATGAGCATATCTATCAATGTGCTAGATATGATCTAGGACATTCGTTCTTTGTAGAACTCAAAGAAGCAGAGTTAATCCTGTGGACAATAATCGATGGAGAACAATGGTATCGATGGGGATTTGCTCATAGTACTTATCCTACGGATTTATGGTATATCAGAGACATGATGCCTCCATTTGATATTTCTGTAGTTGGCCCTATCAATTACACATTGGGACAACTAAAAATCAATAATCAAATGTTCATGACCCAGTTGATGTGCTACCGCCAAACACATGATGCACATGGAAGAAAGGTGGACCATTGTAAGATAATATAAATATATATGTCAATAATTCTATGATAGTCAGCATGTGACTATTGGAAGTGGTGTCATGTCATGTTTATCTTTATGTCAAATTCTAGTGTTTCATGAAGATTTGTTTCACGAGTTAGATTAGATTAGATTCTCCACTGTGAAAAGTTGGTTGCCATAATGCACAATATGGCATTTAGCACAGTGAAATCCGCATATTGTGAGTAGTACTAGTGCTGCCTAACAAATGTGTTATATCTGATTGGAATTTTTGGTTGTCAACAATTTCCAAAAATGTGTTTTTGATGTTCAATTTGTAAAATTCACAGGCTTATCCAGTTCCTAATGTGTGTCACTGTTCTTTCCAAAATTAGCAATAAATATTTTCATGTTAAATAAAAATAGTTTAAATTTAAATTTACTTCATTGAATTCATATGAGATTAACCAATTTTAACTCAAATTGTGAAATCCACATATTGAATCATTTTGTTAAAAAAATGTTGATTATACATATTGTTTCATTGTATTGGAAAATAAAAATACATTAATGAAATATAACAAATTTCTTTTTTATTTTCCAACAATAACCATTTACTTTTTAACCTACAATAAGATGTCAACAAAGTAGATTCTGAAATTAAAATTTATTGAATCCAAGTGCAATAATATATCAATATTTATGTAAATTTCTGAAACTAAAAATTATTGAAATCAAAGAGTACTGGGTTTTATTGCATTGTAAACTCATATTGCACAATAAAATTATATACATGCAATTTTTCATAAAATCTAGGACTCAAACTAAATGGGGCTAATGAAAACAAAATCTGAAAATTACTTCATAGTTTGGTTATCTAATCATTTTTTCCTTACAACATACTAGAATGTTGAAGAACTTTGGCCTTCACCACTATTTTTGTTAGTAGTACTTGTGCTGCCCAACAAATGTGTTATATCTGAATGGAATTTTTGGTTGCCAACAATTCCCAAAAATGTGTCTTTGATGCTTTGCAGTGCATGCACAATGTTTATCATAGAAGGTCGTCCTTCCGGAGATTCTTTTGTGCAAAACAAACCCACACTTACGAGCTGCTTGACGCAGTTGAGATCCTTAACTTCCTCAATGCTTGTACTAGTCCTCCTCAATAGACTCTTATCCACCACTTCCCCAACTTGCTTTGGAAAATTGCTATCCACCCATTTTTGCAAGCTCAATCCTTCCACAAACATGTTGTGGTTGGGTTTATTTCTAGTCAACATCTCCAACAACACTATTCCATAACTATAAACATCGCCTTTTGTTGTGACACGTCCACCCAATCCATATTCTTCATTTAAACATTCTCATATTAAGATTCTAATTCACAATTTTTAATAAAAATAGAAAGCCCACGACATTATTGAATATGTTGTCAAGCTCAAATAATACCTGGAGGAATGTAGCCCACATATCCTTTGAGTGCATGTGTGGAAGTGAGAGTTGAATCCTCAGAATTTGCAAAAAGTATACTAGCAATGCCAAAGTCTGTTAAATGCGATGTCATATCTTCACCCAGAAGCACATTGCTAGGTTTTAGATCGCAATGGAGCACTTGCACAAAACAATGGTGATGTAGATATTCCATGCCTTGTGCAATATCTATTGCTATATTCAACCTTTGAAACAAATTCAAACCACTTTCTTCTTCACCATCAGGATATAACCACTTCTCTAAGCTTCCATTTTCCATTAAGGGAAATATCAAAGCTTTCATTTGGAGGTCTGAATAAGAGGTTATGATTCTAATGAGATTATGGTGCCTAACTTTACCCAAAACTTTGCATTCCCTGTCAAAACTCTTGTGATCCCCCTCATTTTCCAAATTGAGAACCTTGATAGCGACAATTGTGCCATCATTAAGAACACCTTTGTACACATTCCCTAAACTACCAACTCCTAACAAGGTTGTGTCACTAAATTCATTTGTTGCAATGATGATTGCTCCATAGGAAATTCTTCGATGCCCCATAGTGAAGGATGTCTCGACCATTCTATGAATATGTCTCTTGCGATTTTGAATCGACAAGATTCCCAGAAACAAACACAATACAACAATCACTGCAACAACGACAACAGGTATGATAACTCTTTTTACATGCCAAACACTTTTACATTTGTGAGCATAGCATGGTGAAAGACTTACCCAAGGTCCACAGAGGCCAGGATTTCTCATAAACGCCATGGCACCAAGATTTTTGAAAACCCCTCCTTTAGGGAATTCTCTTGACAACTTGTTGAAAGAAAAATTGCAGTGGTGGAGAATTTTGAGATTTTCCAATGACAGGGGTATTCCACCTGATAAATTGTTGAAGGAGAAATCCATGTCCTCAAGACTTTGAAGTTCATCGAGTGTAACTGGAATTGGACCTTCAAGTGCATTGCTAGAAATATTAAGGTATTCTAGTTCTTTACATCTTTGGAGTGTACTTGGAATGTAGCCAGTTAATTGATTTGCAGAAATATCTATAGCTTGAAGCATAGTCATCTTGCCTAGTTCCAAAGGAATAAGTCCATATAATAAATTGTTTGAAATGTTGAAAAACAAAGCTATATTTTCAAGACTTACAACCTATGGAGGTATTTTACAGGTATTTTCAAGACTTACAACCTATTGTAGTAAGTTCAGGCCTACAAGGTATTTTCAAGACTTACAACCTATTGTAGTAAGTTCACATATCTCCCTAGATTTGCAGGTATATTACCTGATAATTGGTTATGGTCAAGATATAGATATCTTATTTGTTGGAGGTCGGTAATAGAATTAGGAATTCTCCCATAGAGATTATTTTCAGAGAGAAATAACTCCCCTAAGCTTTTGAGTTTCCCAATATCTAAAGGAATGTTTCCTTGTAAATAGTTGAATGCCATATATAACACTTGCAGCTCTTGAAGCATATTAAGTGATGAAGGAATAACCCCTCTAAAATTATTGTCTTCTAAAATAAGCTGTACTAAACTAGTTAAGTTTCCAATTTGTGGAGGTATCACTCCTGTTAATTCATTGCCTTCCAAGTTAATGTAGTGTAATTTTGTAGAGAGATGACCTATAGAAAAGGGCAAACGTCCCTTAAAATTATTACCAAATAAATAAACCTTTTGTAAGGTGGAACAATTAGTAAGAGCAGTAAGAATGGGCAAGCTCATGGTGCTTCCGCTAACCAGTTTATTATCAACTAAGTTAAGGTATTGGAGCTGCGTCAACTTACCGAACTCCATGGGCATTACTCCGGTGAGCTGGTTGTACCCAAAGTCAATTCCTTGAAGATTCTTACAATTGAAGAGGGAAGCAGGAATGCTGCCACTCAACTGATTACCAGACAGATAGAGTATCTCCAACTGGGTATTCTTTCTACACAAGTCCACGAGAATGTGACCAGTCAATTGGTTATCAACGATATGCAATCTTTGAAGATTGGTGCAATTAAACAAGGGAGATGGAATTTTTCCTGTGAGATAGTTGAAATTCAGAATTATCTCTCTCACCTGGCTTAGCATGCCCAATTCGTAGGGAACACTCCCGCGAAGGTTGTTGTCGCGAAGATCTATGTATTCCAAAGAGGATATGTTTCCTAGGTAGGCCAGGATTGTTAGTGTCCACAGAGAAGCTCTGTAAACTATGGCACCCACCAAGAGTGGGTGGAATAGAACCTTGGAGATGATTCAGATACAGGTGAAGTGTGTTTACGTGAAACAAATTTCCCAATTGATAGGGAATGTGACCATGAAAACTATTGTACACTAAGGTCGAGTATCCTAAGAAAGGAGAGATTACCGAGAAGAGGAGAGATTGTACCTTGTAATGCCATGCTTGAAACATTCAGGGAAACCACTCTCTGTCTGTGACGACTACATATGACACATGTCCATTCGTAGAACGAGACATTTGGTTTCCAAGAAGTGTGTAATGATTTGTCATATGTGATGGCAGACATGAATCCAAGCAGAGCCTCTTGATCAGAAGCATTGCTAAGATGAGGATTCCCACGATTAGATAATTCAATGGTGGAATATACAGAGGGACTGGCAGAGAGAATGACTGTTAGGGTTTTTTTCCCTAGAAGACAACCCTCTTTTATGAGGGAATTGTATTGCGGCTGTGTATGTGTGCAAATATTTTATTATGAGAGAGGAGACTGTGAGAGAAAGAAGAGGAAGTTACAACGGGTGTGATGTAGGTTGTATCCCTTCATTTTGTTGGATAATAAAAAAAGAAGTACCTGACAATTTCACTAGTGAATGTAGCCCACACTGGGTGAACCATGTATATCTGTGTCTCTATTGTATTGTGTATCTTTTGTGTTTTATTTCTGCATTTGTTTTATTTTATTGCTCTGTGATCCTGTTTTTCTAACAAATTCAGTCAATTTCAGAGAAAATAAATATTTTTCATTATCAAAGACTAATGATTTAGGAACTCCAAACCTGATGATAATATGAGATTGAAGGAACGAAATCACTTGACTTTCATTGATAGTCTTCAAGGGGATTGCCTCACTCCATCTGGTAAAGTAGATAGTGGCAATCATGATGTATATGTGCAACAAGGAGGAATTGGGATTGATTTACCTGATTATGCCTAGCCCCCATAGTTGAAATGGACATTCAAAAATCAATGGTTATAGGGGAAATGCGACTTTCTTCTCTCTTCCTGCTGACTTTTGACATTGTTGGCATATCCTTGCATACACGTGAGAATATTTGAATAAGGAGGGCCAATAGTATCCAGGTCTGAGGATTTTGTGTGTAGTATTATCTCCACCGTAGAGTCCTCCAGAAGGTCCATCATGGAGTTTGGACATGACTTTCTCAACATCTCTTTTCTCCAAACATCTTATGAATACACCATCATAGTTTTTTCTGCATAGAATTCCCTGGATAAGATGATATTGGGTGGATTTGAGCCTAACGACCCTTTTCATTTTGGGATCCAGATAATGTGGGTTCGATCCATGAGTCAATTAGTATTTCATTTCATAGAACGAGGGGTGTGAACCAACTAGGACGTAACAAAATTATTTTTCAAATAGCTCATGATCTTGATACATAACATCTTCCCATGGCTCAATGCAGGGAGATTCTATAGCCAATTTTCATAGCCCTTTCCCTTTAACAATTTTTGTAGGTTTAATCTTCAGGTCATATTATTGTAGGGTTGTAATCCAATTGGCTCTTTTTTCTGCTAAGTCTCTTTGTACTAGGAGATTTCTAACGGCAGGGTAGAGAACAATGACCTTGGTTTTAGATTTAAGTAAGAATGGTCGACAGTTCTTGGCAACTTTGAATAACACATATGCATGTTTATCAACTTCAGGATAATTTAGATCAACTCCTTGTAAACCCGAACTCATAAAATCCACAAGAAACTCGTCTCCTTCCAGATTCTTCTATGTTAAGACAACTACAAATGCAATATCGGAGGAGAATGTGTAGAGGATGAAATCTCTATCAAAATTCGGGCTCAACATTGCAGGTGCTTGCGCAATATCTCATTGGATTATGTCAAAAGCCTCCTTTTCTTTAGACCCCCATTTGAATTCAACATTCTTTTTTATAATATCTTGTAGGGGTTTTATCGTTTCGATGAAACTGGGAACGAGCCATCTTATGAAATTTATCTTCATGAGGAACGACTGCATGGCTTTCTTATTGTGAGGGGGAGGGACCTTAGAAATTGCTTCGGTTCTCTCAGGTTTAATCTGCATACTATGCTTGAAAACGATGAAACCCAGAAGTTTTCCTTCATCAACAACGAAAATGGATTTCTTGGGGTTCAGAGATATGTCATATCTCTTGCATTTATTGGATACCTTCTTCAAACGAGAGATGTGGTCCTCTATATTTTTGAGAAGATGGTTACGTCATCTAGGTATACTACCACACATTCTCCCAACAGACCCCTAAAGGAAATTTCCATGGCTTGTTGAAAAGTTGCTCCAACATTGATCAGTCTGAAATGCATCTTCCTATAGGCATATGTTCCCCATTTGGTTCTGAATGTTGTCTTTAGTTGATCTTCATGAGCCACTAAGACCTGGTTATATCCTAAGAATCCATCTAGTAGGGAGAGTTTTTATGATCCAGACACACACTGTAGAATTTGTTCCGTGGGAGGCACATGGAACAATGATTTTACATGGAACATAGATCCACTACGTATGTCTTACTGGAAAAATGATTTTAGCATCTAACAATTTATTCAACTCTGTTTTGACTTGAGGTTCAAGGTTGAGATGCATCTTGCTCAAATTTTGTTGGAATGGCTTGGTTTGTGGTTTCATGGGAATGACATGTTTTATAATCTTTGTATCATATGTCTTGAGATCCTCATACATCCAAGAAAATATTTCTTTATACTCTTTGAATAACTTGATGTATAACTATCTTTCTTCAGGAGAGCAATTTTTTCCAAGGTTAATGTTCCGAGGTGCGATATATGACCCCAAGTTTACTAATTCAAACTGGATGTATGAGCTATTGGTCTTGTAGTTGGTGACCTTTTTGAATTTATCTTGAAGTTCATAGAGTGCTTGATCCAAGTGTATAGGTGGCCACCCACCTTTTCCAACTGGCCCAAAACAGTTTTCTGGCAATTTTGGCAATTTACTATTTTTAGTAGTTTTTAACTTTCGGGGCTATTTTGAGGGCCTAAATGAAGGTTTTTCGGGATTGAGATTCTCAATGATAGCTGAAGGCATTATTGATCTCCCTAAATGAATCTCCTCGATGATAACTTTCCAATGGGCTATCATATGCCTAAAACGAAGATCGTATGCAAAAGTTATGACCCCGAGAAGTTAATGTACTAACTTACCCAAACGGGGCCCACATGACTTTTGGCGCTTCATATCCTAGGGCTAGGTTTTTGGATGTCTATGGTTTTTGGCATTCCTGTTTATTGTAAAAATTCCTTTCGAGCCTCATTGTAATCATCTTATTGCGAATGCGAGTAGCCGTCACATCTCTTCTTAGAGATAAGCTGCCACCATTCTAGCGAGTCTTGCACTCTGTACTTTTATAGTCTCTGTACATTTCTTTTATTAATAGAAATCATGTATTACTGTATATCTATGTTTATGGTTGCATCTCTGATACATTTATGTTATATTATTGGATATCTGTGATATCTTTGTGCATTTCTTTATTATATCTCTGATCTCATTTCGTGCCGAAAATAATCCGAATCAACGTTTCTAGTATGACCACACTCTTAGGGATATTGTTGGTCGGGTCTATTGTGTTTTCCACTTCGATGGAATCATAATTATCTATATTCATCAGCAGGTCATGCTGACCTTCATCTATGATAGAATCCTTGAAGGTATCTTTGAGGTGTAGGAAATTTATGAGTTGTTGGTCATCATCAAAGACACTCCAATTCACGATATTCTTAAGAATTGATGGTCTGTAAAAAAGTTAAACAAAGAAGGATTAAGACATCAATCCGTCTGAGGGTATTAATCTAGATTCTATGTTAGCTAAAAAATCAACGTCATAATTCAATGATCGAGGAACAACATTAATATTAAATGCGGAAAAATATTTAATTAGTTCCCAAACTTTAGATTGATAATTTTTTAAGTGACTGGAAAGACAGTGAATGGTGTTTTGTACCTGTCTTACGATGATTTTTGAATCACCAAATACCTTATTTTTTTCCTTTCAATTATGTTGCCTTCCTTAGCCCATGTACTAGGGCTTTGTATTCGAAAGTATTATTGGTGCAAGGAAATTCTAGTCTGCATGCAATTAACATTTTAGTACCTTTTGGATCTTTTAGTATGCAATCCATGCCTTCACCTTCTAAATACTTAGATCCATTGAAAAATAACATCCACTTGTCAGGATCTCCCTTTTTAGTTCAATTGGTGTTTTTGAATTTTCAGATTTTTTGGTTTTAATGGGGTTAACAAAATCAACTAGTTTTTCTAATCTATCTCTAGAAACTATGTTAGGCTGTAAATCAGAGGGATTGTTAGTTTGATCAATTATATTACAGTTGGGCTCAACAATCTGGGTGCAATGAAGGATTTTGGATTGTGTGTCATATTCCACAAGAGATGATGGTTCAGCCGTGAAATTTCCAAAAAATGTTTCATATGAATAATTACCCANAAAATTGAATTGTTAAACATTACCGGTTCATTCGGGTTATTCAAGTCAGTAACGACATGTTTCATATACCTTTCTCTATCAATCCTGATCTGATTCAGTTTTCCATTATAAGGGAGCCATAAGTGGGACCAGTTGGTAACAAAGTAGCCATTTAACATAGCTGACCAATCCTGAATTAAAAACATGCCATAGTTGTCTGGTATGTCTACTACTATTATATCTACAGTTTGATGAACTTTTGGATTAGAAGATATCTTGATCAAGAGTTTTTTCAATTCTCCAATAACTTTAACTTTGGTTCTATCTAACTGAATAATCTGAATGTCAAATGGTTCAGGTTTGACATTAAGCTTATCACAAACTTTTAGGGGAATGACATTAGATGGAGCTCCTGAGTCGACCCTGCAATTATGGACATTTCTATTAAATATTTCAAAAGTGATGAGGAAAGGAGGGGTGGTAGACCTGGATCTTTGACCAGTTAAGGACACATTAGTCACAACCTGAATTTTGGATGGGGTTCTATTGTTAGCAAAATTTACCTTAGTGGTCCCTTTCTTGGTTCCAACGTTTTCTTCCTTTGTGCCAGAGGAAGTTTTTCTTTACAGAGTTCTAATAAAATTCTCTTGAATTTGTGGAATCTTCATAAGTTCAAACAAAGAAATTTTATCTATAGTCTTCTTCATATCTTCTAGGAATTCATATTCCAACTTGGCCAAGGGTGTGGGCAAAATATTTGGTTTCATTGCTTGATCTATTTTTTTCGAGTTGGAAGGTGTGGTCTTGGAGGAATTAGGAGTAGTATTGGTCGAAGAAGAAGGTTGTTTGGGAGTAGAGGTGGTGGGAGAAGTAGGATTAGTGGTACCAGGGGCGTCATCGAAAACCTTCTTACCAACACTCCTAGTGGTAACGACGTTTTTTGAAATGTGCACTTCTTCAGTTTCTTCTTCATATTCACCATAAGAAATGTCCCAAAATGAGTTTAATTGTTGTTCTATAGGCTTGTTAGATTCCTGAGGTTGTTCTTGTTGTTCTTGAATTTCTTCTGCCTCATCATTGGCTTCAGTGATATTCTATGTTTCCCAAGTTTGGAGGGTCTGGATGATATCCTCCATGTTTATGCCTTTTGTCTGAGAACGGGTGGTTTTGTTGGTTGGTGGCATGTTCTTGTCTTTCTTGGAGGGGAACCTAAAGAATTTTTTCTGGCTAGAAGATCCCTCTCCACCACCCTTTTGCAGGTCTACCAGGTTGTTGGATAACTTCTTAATGATCCTATGAAGATATTCCATATCCATTGAATCATAAGGATTCTTATCTTCACTAGGTTTAGATGTAGAAGCTTTACCTTTACCTTTGTATTTAGAGGGTTCTAAGCTAGAAATTCATTTTAAACTCGTCATATTTTTCTCAAACTTAAGGGCCTCTTGGAAAGATTTATCTAGAGTACCTTTCTCTGAGTTTTTTAAATACATGGCCATGGACATAGGCAAACTAGAGGTGTAGAACTCAATAGTCACATCTTCAACATGTTTTGAGGCATGTGGGATCCATTTTAACAAAGTAAGGAAACATTGATTGTAATCAGTAACTAATTCTTTCAAATCCATCTTGACTCTCGAGAGTTCTAGAACCTAGGTGGCCGATGTTTTATTTTCCCCAAACTTCTGGAGGAAAGAGGTTTCAAAGGTTCTCCAGTTTGGAATGGAGGCTTCTTCTAGATAGAAATACCATGTCGAAGCTTTCTCTTCAAAAGTAATGGGGAAAAAAGGTAGATGACGTCTTCATGTCTAATGCTATGTAACCTAATAGTCAGCAGGAATTTCTTAACATGGTTTTCGAATGAATCATTTTTGTCAGGTTCGAACTTAGGTAGGAAATTCTTTGGGCATCTTGGCATGTCATGCTAGATCCCTGGCACAATGACTGCATCAACTAACAACCAGGGATGGTAGAGGGGAGGATTCTAATTTGTGTTTTGCTCCAACCATGTTTGGAGGTTAATATACAATGATCTGATATGGATTATTTTTGGGTTCTCTCTCAGACTCGTCTCTTTCTTTGAATTTGTCCTATGACTCGTCTCTGAGAGTGTGAGGGGGCAAATTGGGAGGAGATGGAGGTCTACCTCTTGATCCACTAGCTAATAAATAGGATTCAAGATCAAAGTCTGAAGTCTTGGGAAAATCAGAAGTATCCTCAGGAACGTGATATTCAAGGGTCCCAACCGAATGGTTTTCTTGATAGGAGTTTGGGTCGGTGAAACATGGGTCCATATGTTGAAGGTATTCTTGACTTTTAGGCAGAGAGTAGTCCAAGGGTAGTTATCTGGTATGGCTGCTAAGTTGTCTAGTTAGGGAAAGGTTGGTTCGATCACTCAAGTGTATTACTATGGCTTCAATCTATGAGATGTTTAGGACATGAGGTTGAGGGGAATAAAAGGACAGTTCAGGATGACCGGGAGTGCAATGAGTACTGACCTGAGTTGGTGTGTTCACAACATACTCTGAAGGAAAGAAAATATGTTCAGAGAGAACTTGGTGGGAATCACTTGTCAAGGAAAATCTTATTTGCAGGGTAGAACTGGAAGGGTTTGAGCTTTTGTGTGCAACCATTCGGTTTTGTGGCCTTCCTTCTAGCACCATTTCTGTTGACAAGCCAGAATGAACCGCTCAATCAGATGAGGGAAAAATCTCGATGGAAAATCCCAATTAGACCCACTCTCGTTTGAGGTAGTGCTTCCGACCATATTTTGGCATGGTAACCAATCTAACTAAAATACTAACTAAATATAAATCTGAGAACCAAAGGTTCTCAGATGAATTAAAAATATAAAAATTCAAACTGACTAACGTTAAGCTAAGTTGTATGATTATTATTCTAATATGCAATTTCTAACTAGTTCTAAACTAACCTATCCTGATCAGGAGCAAACCGTAAGGCAAATACAGTGAGACATGATATTACTTGCATAGAATGAATTCATGTAACAAGAAATATGGAATTTTGACCAAGAAACCGTTTGAAACCAATATAAATTGATTTAACAAATTAAGTCACTGAGTCACTATATTCGTAAAGGAAAACAATAACAATTGTAAGTTACAGAATATTAACCAGGATATAATTCTAAGATTAACATTCATAATTACAAAAAATATATGCATAAATATGAATAATCATATTCATACACATAAAATCCATTGTCTCCCAATTTGTCTTCAGTCCTTTATTCAAATAACATTAAAAATATCAGTCTCTTCTCAAAAGAACAAAAATCCCTTTTTAAATTATAATCATCCCATTTATAGAAGCACTATGGGACTGTGCTACACTCCTCATATTGATAACAATTGGGATACTAAAGCGATGCTCCAACTTCCATTTCCTGATTGGGACATGGACATGAGTACAATGATGTGATTTACTCTACAAAATTTCAGTTACAAAAGCAATTCTTCAGGGGCACCCTGACGGTTTCGCTTTCGCGTCCATGAATTCCTTCTAGCTCTTGAAGTCTTTGAGTATGGAATCTACTTGAAGTAAATTCATCCTCTCCAGATCATCCTCAATCTTGCACATTGGAATGATAATCTTCATCTCAAGGCTTTACTCAACATGTTACATGACATCTTCTTTTAGGGTGATGCGTTTGGAGGGTTAGATGAATATTTTTTCGATAACCTCTACGTTAATTTCATTGGTTGCTTTGATTTATCTCTGAGCAAGGTTTCTCTTGGTGTCTTCATCCTCGATGATCTTTTGGGTTGAGGAAGCTTTGTCGATGTCCCTTAGGGGATTCATTCCAAAAAGTGAGAGAAGATTTTTTGTCGATCTCCATACCTCAACGCTGGATACAGTGACTTGTACCTATACCTTTAGCACCTTGGCGATCGTTGCCATGCCTGTCTTCAGCAATCAGTGATCTCATATTCTTTTGTCGCTAGAATACAAAATAAGGGTTTATGTAGAAGTAACAGTTGGTAGCGAATCTTTCCACTCTGTGATTGTGTCGTAAGCTTCTATGGATCTTTGATAATTTTCATGGGTATCTTTCACTTATGAGTCAAACTTCGTCTATTCATATCTAGTCACTAGAATTTTGTCGAGTGCACTGAACAATATTTTCTACGTGCTTCGAAGTTCTTCATTTTTCTCCAGGTCTTTTGTCTTCACTACCTCGAGAGTTGTTGTTTGATTTTGGTGTTCTTCTATAGTCTTTCTCAATATTTTTTATCCATTTGTACCCTTTGGATTTTGGATCGACCCTTTTCATTGAAATACCTCAATTAGTCCAATTGTGCTTTGAGTTTCGTCACCTCCATATTTTTTGAGGTTTCAAGATGTTGCATGTCGTTAGCATGGGCATTTTGGACCAACAATATTGACTCAATGAATTTGACCTGCAAACCTTCCTCCTATGCTTGTAATTTCCTTTTTATCTCCTCCTCATAGGCCTGCTTCAACTGTTGGATTTCTTTTGTTTTCTCACTGGCAATAGATTCTTTGATGGTCACCAGGGTCATTTCCATCTCTGCAACCTTGGATTTTTCGACATCTAACGCTATGACAACATCATGGACCGATACGATGTTTACCCCAAAAAAATCACTGAGTGATGAGGTTACTTGTAGAGCGTTATCCTTTACATTGGGTCTGACTTTCCATTTGATACTCCTCTTGAGCACATCCTGGAATGCTCCTAATTTTCCCCTTTTTGGGGGGGTGTCCTCTTCTCTATGGCTCAGGTCTTGTGGCTATAGTAATAATCTCCAACTATGACCACTACTCCTTTGAACCTGGTCCCTTATCAGGTGAATGATAAGCTTCCTGGAATCGAAGCCAGGGGGTGCATTATTCTATTGGTTTATCGACCACATTGTTCTCAGGATCTAGATCAATGATAACATCAACACCTACTAAAATGGTGTCTTAGACTTTTGTATTGTCGACCTTATCCTTCATATTCCTTTCTTGGGTTTCTCCTGGTGCGGATGATGGTGGTTTACCTATGTTTGTTGTTTCTTTCTTCCTTGTGCCAGCTTTCCGAGAGGGGGAATCTTTATTTCTACTTTTCTCCAGCGTGATCTTCTTCTCTTCGACCTCTTTCTTCTTCAACAGTTGGTACCTTAGGCTTCATCAACTTTTCTCGCCATATCAACTTCTTTATCTCTTCTCCTTTTTTCTTCTTTTCTTAGTTTTTTATTATCCTAGTGGAGGAGAGCTCAAAACGGTTCTAGCCTCAGCATTCTATCTTGTTCTTCATCATTTCTTAATTTCTGTTGGGATACGTCGATGGTAAGATTTTCCACCGCTTCCTCAAAACTCAGTGCACCCTGGAAAACATCCTCTTAGAACTGAGACTCATGTATGGTTTGTGGTGCTAATTTGAGGGTCTTCATGTGCTCATAAAAAACATTATGAGGGTCATGTGATTTGGGTTCCCCAAGATAGAGGCACAACTCCTTGAGTGCTTCAAATTCCTTTTCATCTTGCTTCTTGCTCTATAGAGAGTATGACCCAATCTAGATTTGGAAAATTGGCCAATATTTTTTTGTTCTTTCCTGAAAGGTAGGTAGTGGCCCCCTTTTCAATAGTCTGGTGTGCAATCTCCCTGGAAAACAAATTATCAGACACATACTCAGGTAGCAAGTGTGGCGCTCCTATGGCCCCATAGATCCGAATGTAAGTGTAGTATTTCTTCATGTACCAATCCCCAATGGCTTTTAAACCTCTAAGAGCCCATGCAAAGAGCCTATGTGGGAAAAGACCAAAGCTGGCGTTATGTAAGGGGGCCAGGAAGTAATCACATATATCATAGAAAAACCTCTTGCAATTGACCTCCCATAGTTGAGAACAATAGAAATGAATTGGGCCTTTGTCCGGAGTCGAGGCCCAGTTGAATGCTAGGAATGATTTTACTGCACACACAACGTCTATTAGATATGCTAACATGTAAAAATCAAGATTCTTCATTCTCTTGGCATCCTGGTTGCGTTGTGCGATGTTGAATGAGAGAATGGTTGCCCAATTGAACACTTGGCCATTCTGGGCTATCCTATAAGCCATAGGGAAGAATTTCATCCTAAAATGGATGCTACTCTTCATGTCATAGAGCTGACAGATCATGGTATTTAGCACCCTGTAGGGACTTTCGAGATACCGTGATGGAACATATCTTTCGCTATTTTTCGCCAAACATTCTTTATCATAGAACCAGTCTTCCATGAGGGTCTCAAAGTTCCCATGGTTGACTCTGAATTGTTTGAGAAAAGAGTCATTCATGGCCACTATCGATTCTGGGGGTTGATACCTAGCCCCGATGCCATCCTCTTTGAGAGAGGTGATAGGGAGACCTGAAGCATTGAGTATTAACCCTCTATCCTTTTGCAGATATGAAAAACATCATTTGGCTACGTCATTGTAAGGAAAACACTCGGGGCGAGCGACTACTGTATGAATTCCGCTCTTCTTGATATTTCGATATGCCTTAATGTCTAGATCATCAGAAGGAAATATTTCATTCTTGAACATGTATAGGATCTCGACATAACTGAGGTAGTGTTCTGTCCCATCATGGTTGTTGGTGTCATAGATAGTCTATGACTCTGAGATGGAAACTGGAACAAGAGTTCTAGAGGTCTGGGATTTTCCTTTTCTAGTGACCATCCTGAACATCTCTTCACCTACACAAATGAACAAACTATAGTTAATAGAGTCCCCTCAGGCTTGAAATAACAACATTAGAAAAATAGTATCATACTTGTTTAAAGGCCAGGAGTGATAGTCGATCAAGCAGAGATAACAAAGAATTGTAGATTCATTTTTCTTTTTTCCTTTATGAGCT
>JASDQU011249231.1:22316-44662 GCA_032191745.1 Picea mariana
GATAGTTCAGTGTATTCCAGGAGGAAGACACTAGTTGGTTGATTTCGGTGTTGAAAGACACACCCTAGTCACTAGGAAGATCATCCAAGTCTTCCATCATTCTTCATTGATTCCACAGTGATCCCATATTCTGGGTATTATCTTTTAGTTGCTTACTTGTATTCCGGCTAAGATCCTTTTGTCTTTTGATCTAGCCGAGTGTTGCTATTTTATTCAGCCGCAGTTGCTTGTTTATATTCTGGCTAAGATCCTTTATATGTTGATCTAGTCGAGTATTGTTAGTTATTCAACCGCATTCAGCCATTTTGTAATCCACAAAGATATCATAATACAAACTTTGCAGTCCCTTGTCGCGTTTATTATTTATATGATGTAAACCATTGATCCTACAGACACATTAGCAACGTTTCCTAGACTAGCCAAGTCAGGAACATTACAAAATAGGGGCTAGTACTGGGACGGATAACACCTACTTCCAACAATTCTTGGACAATTTTCTCAATTTTTTTCTTTTGAGAAAAATGATGATGATAAGGGTGAACATTGGGTGGAAGACTTCCAGGGATCAAAGGAATGGAATGGTCATGGGCGCCACGAGAAGGGGGAAGGCTTTGGGGAGTTTGGAAAACATGGGAATGTTGGGACATGATAGCTTCAAGGTTTCGGTACACAGAGGGAGTTTCAACGAATTGAATGGAATGGATTTGGGCAATGATTCTTGAACGACCTTTTTTGAGTAACGTTTCCATGTAGTGGGAATTGATGATCTCTGGAGAGACTGTTGTAATGCCTTGGAATTTATACGGTTTTGGTGGAATTGCATGGTTAAATCCTTACAATCCATGGTGATGGGGCCTAGAGTGTGAAGCCATTCAACACCAAGGACAATGTCACAACCAACCATGTCAATAGAAAAAATGTGATATTTCAAGTTGTATTGACCAATTTGTAGGCACACATTTTCACAACACCCCTCACATTTCATAGAACCTGCATTGGAAATCATGATTCGAAAATTGTTGACAACACAGATATAACAATTGATTTCTTGGGCAAGGCAATGATGAATAAAATTATGAGTGTTTCCACTGTCAACTAGGATGACGATTTTCCCATGCTTAATGTAACCAATCAATTTGAGGGTTTGGGGAGCAGAAAAACACGTGAGAGCATTTAGTGAAATTAGTGGTTCAAATTCGAGAGGATCAGAGGGCAGAGTGGGATCATCTGTCTGGGGTAGCTTGGCTTCAGGTGTAGCCTCAACCTCTTCATCAACAACATCATCTGAAATGGCCATAAAATGTTTATGTTATTTACACTTGTGCTCAATAAAGTATCTATCATCACAATTGTAACAAAGACCCTTGAGTTGAAATTCATTCATTCCGCCCGTGTTAATATTTGGACCTTGAGAGGAGGGGCCTGAGGGGAAAGGGTGGTGTGTTTAGGGCGGGGAATAAAGCATTTTTTCTACTCTGGGCCAAGATGACTTGTTGTGCCTCCTTGGCACATTTAGTGGCTTCCAACCAAGCCTATGGGCAAGCCACGAGAACCTGGGATTTTATTTCATCCTTGAGGCCACTAATAAACCTTTTTAAGTGTGAAAATAAATATTGGCGGTAAATACTAGGGTTTCCATAGGCTCTAAATTTAATAGAAGTATGGGGCGATGATTGCATGAATGGTTTCTAAAGATAACTTCAAACCTAACCCTAATTATTCCATAGCCCCATCTACTCCATTATGTTTCCGCGAGTTCCAATTTGGTTTTCTCTCTCTACAATTTACTAGTCAATATAACCACTAGCCATAAACCCTAATTTACATGGCCTATGAAGACTCTCGCACTGTTATGGAGAAAATATCATGGGTGGATAGTAAGATCTCCCTAGGATATACCTACTAATCCTAGACAAATAGAGGGATAGAATTCTATGGATTTCCTTTAGACTCAAACAATTGGATTCATAATTAAACTAAGAAATGGTGGGATAGAATACTTTTTCTTGAAGTTTGTACTTTGTATGCCCTAGCCGTTGCATTCCAAAAGTTCCAGCTCCAATCTCTAAAAACTACTCCTTTCACACGAGAGACATACAATTTCTTCCTACTTGTCTTCTTACCGTTAGAGTCCTAGATCTATCTTGGATCTATAAGAAAATAAATCAGATATGAACATTCATGTATGAAATACAAATATTCATAGGGAAAAACCAATGATATATTAATTCAAATGACAAGAGTACATCAATACAATTACCTCTTGATGTAGATGCACTTTTCCTGGCCCCTTTCTCCTTGCTCCTCCTCAGCGCTTCAACCAAGCTAGCCAACTTGAATGCAACTGATGTATATGGAAAAGCACCTTTGAATTTTGGTAGCATAGATCTGTAGATAATTCTTTCTCCTCATGTTAAAAAAATTTCGTTGTTTGCGAGAGATTCTAGATATTATAGAGACCAATGGATACTTGAATGATGTGAGTTCCAAGGCTCATCCCATGAGTAACCAACTCATCCCTCGCTCACCTTTTCGAAACTTTGTGAATGTAGAAGGTTACAGTGGGTTTTGCGGATTGCACTGTAGATGGCCAACGACACATCACTTGTTGTCCATGTATGACAAGTGACACCCTACAAAAATGACCTAAATATTAAGTTAGAGTTGTGTCTTGTCTTTCATCTTCTAATGTATTCCCCTCTAGCCCTGTAGGGTGAAAATTAAGGCTATAAAAAAATCCCCCTAATGTGTAAGGTTAGGAAAGGAATGGATGGCCAAAACACATTACAATAAAATAATATCCATGTGAGGCAGCATGAGGAGAGAAAAAAAATGTATGGTGGTCAAAGAGTACTTGTAGTCAAACAACAAAAATAAAATCATATATAGACCATCCCTAGGGTAGACATACTTACACTAAAGAGTATCAAAGCATGACCACCAAGCAATACACTGCAGATCCATGACATGAAATGCAAGACCATGGCCACAAAAGAATGCACACTGGATCCATGTCATAAAAAATATCATAGCCATAAGAAAATACAATGTGGATATAAGTCATCAATACGATCATAGCCACTAGCAAATACAATGTGGATATATGTCACAACATATATATCAAGAAGACAACAAACATTAAGGAGAGTGCCCCCGAAATCTTCAAAGTATTCATATACAAGTGATACACTCCATCGCAACTTGGGAGGGGATGTTGTGTCCCCAATCCCAATGTCTTCATCCCAAACCCTGATGGTATGAATCTACAACATGCGAATAGATGAGTTGATGTCGATCATGGTAGAAACTATATGATTACTGGTTATTGATGTATACCATTAACAGACGTGAGGGAACCCAACGATGAGGAATATGGACCCCAAGGTACATAGTACAATCTAGCGAGTATGAATAGAAGATTTGATGTTGAACACTTGTAGAATAAATCTATAAGGAGTCAATGATGAAAACCCATTGTTGATTGCGAGGAGGCCTACTACCGAGGACTACAAGCTCCAAGGTACTAGCTAGTTTCTATATCCCTCTCCTAGATAATGTGTTGAAGTCGATAGGAAGAGATTTGTCGAAGGAGGGTCATAATGTATCCCCCATAAATTGACATGAAACATACATTGAGAGATGATGTGAAGATAGAGTATCGCCAAGTAAAAATGACACAATGATGGATGAATAAAAAATTCAACTAAAGAATAGATGGTTGACTTAGGCTTAAACTTCCTTTAAAGATATAGCATGACACAATGGTGACTTGGCAGCAAGACTCAAGAGCTTGATGAATATAGTGCAAAAAGAAAAGAGGCATTGAAGCTTAAATACATGCGACCTTTATAGAGAAACTCTTCATTGTGCCAAGAGTACCCTGGTGCAACTTCTGCATCTTGTTGCAATTTTTGGATTAGGATGTAAATGTTTGGTTCTTGCAACCATTCCTGGAGAACAACTTGAAGCCATTCAATGACAATGAATGTGAGGGAAAAGAGGGATGCTTCATCTTCATATTTCCTAGAAATAGCATCAACCACCACATTTTCTTTGCCCTTCTTGTAAATAATCTCATAATCATATCCAAATAGCTTGGTCACCCATTTTTGTTGCTCCGGGGATGAAATTCATTGTTCCAGGAAATACTTAAGGCTTTGATGATCTATTTTAATTTGGAAGTGTCTTCCCAATAGATAAGGGTGCCAAATATCTAATGCATGTAAAATTCCCAACATCTCCTTTTCATAGGTGGATTGGCCTAAATGTCACATCGACAATTGTTTGTTGGTGAAAGCCAAAGGTCATCTTTCTTGCATGAGGACTACCCCAATTCCTTGCCCAGATGCATCACACTCCAAAACAAAGGTCTTGGTGAAATCAGGTAGTGCCAATATAGGAGTAATGCACAAAGCTTCTTTCAAAGCCTAGAAGAATTGTCCTGCGACATGAGTCCAACTGAAAGAATTCTTTTTAAGGAGAGCTATTAGAGGAGCCACAATTTTTCCATAATTCTAAACAAACTTGCGATAATAGCTCGTTAAACCCAAGAAACCAAGTAGACTTTTAAGATTTTTAGGGTGGGGCCAATTCTGCATAGCTTCAATATTCTTAAGATCCACCCTTACACCATCCTTGCCCACAATATGACCCAAATACTCAACTCTAGAGGCACCAAAAGCACATTTAGATTGTTTGAGGAAAAAAATTTGTTGGGAGACAAGATGGAGAACTTGATCCACATGAGTGAGATGGGCTTGCCACATTTTATTATAGATGAGAATATCATCAAAGAAGAATAGCACAAAGTGATGGAGGAAAGGACAAAAGACATGATTCATGAGACTCTAAAAAGTGGAGGGTGCATTGCAAACACCAAAAGGCATGACCAAAAACTCATAAAGGGCATCATGAGTGCGAAAGGGAATCTTGGGAATGTCTTCCTCTTTCATACATATCTGGTGGTAGCTAGAACGAAGGTCAATTTTGGTAAAGTATTGATCCCCACTGAGTTCATCCAAAAGGTCATCGATAACAGTAATGGGAAATTTGTCCTTGATGGTCAATTTGTTAAGGGCACGAAAATTAGGACACATGAGCCAAGTGGCTTTCTTCTTGAGGGCCATGACCACTGGGGAAGAATAGGGGCTAGTACTGGGACAGACAACACCTACTTCCAACAATTCTTGGACAATTTTCTCAATTTCATTCTTTTGAGAAAAATGATGATGATAAGGGCGAACATTGGGTGGAAGACTTCCATGGATCAAAGGAATAGAATGGTCATGGGTGCCTCGGGAAGGGGGAAGGCCTTGGGGAGTTTGGAAAACATGGGAATGTTGGGACATGATAGCTTGAAGGTATGGGTGCACAGAGGGAGTTTCAATGACTTGAATGGAATGGATTTGGGCAATGATCCCTGAATGACCTTTTTTGAGTAACTTTTCCATGTAGTGGGAATTGATTATCTCTGGAGACGCTGTTGTAATGCCTTGGAATTTATATGGTTGTCCTTTCTGGTGGAATTGCATGGTTAAATCCTTACAATCCATGGTGATGGGGCCTAGAGTGTGAAGCCATTCAACACCAAGGACAATGTCACAACCACCCAAGTCAATAGAAAAAATGTGATATTTCAAGTTGTATTGGCCAATTTGTAGGCGCACATTTTCACAACGCCCCCCACATTTCATAGAACCTCCATTGGAAATCATGATTCGAAAATTGTTGACAAAACGAATATAACAATTGATTTCTTGGGCAAGGCAATGATGAATAAAATTATGAGTGTTTCCACTGTCAACTAGGATGATGATTTTCCCATGCTTAATGTAACCAATCAATTTGAGGGTTTGGGGAGCAGAAAAACCCGTGAGAGCATTTAGTGAAATCAATGGTTCAACTTCGGGAGGATCAGAGGGTAGAGTGGGATCATCTGTCTAGGGTAGCTTGGCTTCAGGGGTAGCCTCAATCTCTTCATCAACAACATCCTCTGAAATGGCCATAAATTTTTTATGTTATTTACACTTGCGCCCGATAAAGTATTTATCATCACAATTATAACAAAGACCCTTGAGTTGAAATTCATTCATTCTGCCCATGTTAATATTTGGACCTTGAGAGGAGGGGCCTAGGGGGAAAGGGTGGTGTGTTTAGGGTGGGGAATAAAAGTGGTTTTTCTACTCTGGGCCAAGATGACCTGTTGTGACTCCTTGGCACATTTAGTGGCTTCCAACCAAGCCTATGGGCGATCCACGAGGACCTGGGATTTTATTTCATCCTTGAGGCCACTAATAAAGCATTCCCAGAAGAAGGAATATGTCATAACTTCCGTGCAAAAATCTAGGTGCTCAAAGGTAGCAATAAAATATTCCACTGTGTCAGATTGTTTCAATTTGGTCAGACGTCCTAAATGGTGGGTGTTTGTGTCAAAGTGTTCATACAACTCAACAATAAACTATGTCCAAGAAACATACCCTTAGTGTGCATTTCTATGCCATTGCCACAATTCTGGATCCAAATAGAGAATTTTGTAACGAAGCTTGGTCCATTCATCAGTAATGCCATGCAAGGAGAAATAGTATTCCATCTGAGTAACCGAGGCTTGTGGATCCAGTCCATCAAATTTGTTCACCTTGACTCTAGGAAGAAAGGGGTCATGAGGTATGGAGTTGGAATGACAGTGCAGAGGTTGGTTGGAATCAACACCTACAGTGCAGAGGTAGGGAGTTGGAATGATAGTGCAGAGGTTGGTGGGAATTTCTGAGATTTTTTAGCCCCAAAATTCAAACTGAAATCTTGTCATATCTTCCATGATTGCTTAAAGTTGTGCGTGACTGGTAAACAAAGAAGCCAATAGTCACATTCAGACTACTTTTCAGAAATTTTCAAAGTTGGGGTACTTGAAAGTTGAGAGTGAGTAGTGTGTGAAGCATTGGTTGTGGGTAAATAAATAGAACAATTGGACAACTTCTTTTCATGGGGTAGATGGGCAAGCAGTGGCACGCACCCCTAGCAATCCGCCCTGGTTCGCGGTAGTTGGTTGTCCTACATGACGCTATCTGCCTGCCTGCTGCAAACTTTTCCACATATCTTCCCGTCGGCTGCAACTTTTCCACACATATTCCCGTTGGCTTTTCCCGTGGGATACCAACTTTTCCATAATTCTTTTCAAACCACTATAATTCTTTTCAAACCACTTTTTCATAATTCTTCCCGTCTGCTGCAACTTTTCCACATATCTTCCTACAAACTTTTCCACACATCTTCCCGTCGGCTGCAACTTTTCCACATATCTTTCCGGGGGCTACTACTTTTCCACACATTTTCGCGAGGGCTGCAAACTTTTGCATAAATATTTTCAGAGATATTTAGATAGTCTTCTTTTCACTTTGAAATGTTACTTGATAACATTAAAAAAAAATATTTGTTATAAAAACGATTCAGAGTTTGACTTTTAAATAATAATGATGGCAAACAGAAACTAGGAAATTAAAATCTGAAAGTTATTTATTTATATATTTAAAAGCTAAAATTATTTATTTATATATTTATTTGGATGTGAGTTTAAAATCCTTATTTATATATATATTTAAGAGCTGAAATTATTTATTTATATATTTATTTGGATGTGAGTTTAAAATCCTAACAAGTTTATAAGCTAAAATTGGTTTTCTTGATTTAGAATTTTATGAATTAAATTGTAATTACTTATTAGGCATTTATATAAGCTTCCTCTTTCTTCTAAGTTGCACACATTATTATTTTTTTCTAAAAAAAGTTTTTATATTGTTTTTTAAATCTTTATCACTTTATTGGAATTTAAATGTTTTATTTTTAATCTTCAATTTTTAGTTATAAGAGTTTTATTTTTAATAACTTAGCTAAGTTAAGTATAAATGTGGGACAATGATGGGAAGCTTGTCTTGGTCAAGTGTTTTAAGTGTTTTAGGGCTTTGCATTCATTGGGGAAGATACTAGCTTCCATGAATAAATGAGGTAGGGAATATTTTTTTAAATTTAAAGTTGTAGGTAATGCATTGCTTTTGGATTTGCTCAAGTTTGTTTCAAGTTTCTTCAAATATTCTTTCACTTGAAACTTCACAACAATGGAGGATCACTAGCATTACTAGGCTAGATAAAATTATTTCTTTTAAACCTAATGCCAAATTTCCCTACTTTTGAAAATTATTTCTTTTAATCCCATTGCTAAATTTCCTTAGCTCTAGAATGATTTTCTAGGCCGTAGTAATATGTTGCTCATCCAACAAATATTCTTTTTTCAATACTAGGTTCCAATTAAGTTGAGATTGACACCTAAGTATTTATAAGAGTGGACTATTTTTAAAGGTTAGTTATTGAAGGAAATTTCAAAGTTGGCTAACTTTTTTGGATTTTATAAGCATGATTTTGGCATTATCAATCAACATTTACCACCAAACTTTATCTATTGGAAAAATTTTAAATGACACTAGTTGTTTTTCAAGGTCTACAAGATGCTGGGCCAAGAGAACAATGTTGGTCAACATATATCAACATAAGAATGGTGTCATAGTGAAGGTTGGCGCCTATGCACCTAACCTATTATAAGTACTTTTCTAAATGATCAAATATAAATTTCAAATATGTTGTGGGATAAAGGACAACCCTGCTTACTTCCCATATTACAATTAATTTCCTCGGACCAACCTTGACTAGTTTTAAGCTTGGCAATGACCTGCTCATAGTGTCTATAAATGCCAGACCTATGTTCAAAAGGAATTCCTAAGTCTTCTATACAAATTAAAATATTTCTCCTAGGGATGATGCCAAAGGCTTGTCTAAAATCAACAAAGAAAACAAATAGATATTCTTTATTGTTATGACAATTTTCAACAATAATTCTAAATGTAAGAATGTAATCAATTGTCTAATGCTTTCCCCTCAACCCAACTTGAACTTTAAAGCTAATCTTATTTTCATCCAACCAAATGTTATGTTTATTTTTATTTATTTTTTAAAATAGTTTTAAAGAGCTCGACTCACCTCTATACATCATCATCAAAGCTTGCAATAACAAAATTCTCTATGCCATAAATCAATATTTCCCAACCTTTACATAGAAAATGGCATATTATGACCTAATGGATGAAATTAAGAATAGAAATGTATTGGACATACATTCACACTCACCTTCGTGTAGGGTGCACACATGAACAATACTCCTCAACTTGAAATATTGTATTTATCTCAATCCCCACTTCCCTTATATAAGAACATACATGTATGAGAAAGTTTGCATAAGAATGGAGGAATTTAAAATGACATTTAGATTATCAAATGATAAGGCAAATATTTGATTTATAAGGAAAATATTCAATTTAAACTTGCATATGAGACATGTCATGCTAAATACCTACATCAATATTGTAAATTTCATTTTTTTCAACTCAGAAAAAATTCATATCTTGATCGCGAGTTTTATAATATTTTGGCTTAGAGTTTAGGAATAGCTTAGCCAACAGATTTAATGGATAAATAATTTTCTCAGATGAGAGTTTATGTTATTGAACGAGAAATTGAAAGTGAACTACAAAATTTTCAGAAGAGACTCTTGGTCAAGAGTTTAGATTATTTCCCCAATTTCTTGGTTGAGAATCTTACAAACTCTCATATGAGAATCTAGTAAATTCTCAGTTGAGAGTTTCTATGTTATAAAAAGAAAAAAAGCTCGAACAAGGCTCTTTTTCATGCTTTAACTGAGAAATGAATTGGAGAAGATTGGACACCGACCCTTACACGCCTCCAAGCCAACATGTAAGATTTTCTTTTTTGTTTCATCAATAGATCTATTTATTTAAACAATAACGGAATATTTTTGTTTATGATGTACATGTTTTTAAGAAAATGTGGTTGGAGTTAAATATTACATAACTTTGCAATTTCTCTCCTCATCGCTTATGATTGTTGTGTTGATAAATATCCATACATGTGATCAACTCACCAAGATAGAAAGAAAAATCATCGATGTCTATTAAGATGTTAACATATAATTTCTAGATTCACAAAACATATATGAGGTAATGTTATATATTTTCATAATTAAAAAAAAGGCAATCACCATGCCATAAACTACCCTTAAAATTGGATTCCTCAAGTTAGGCTCAAAGAAAATCTATCTAATTTATGGAGGATAGGCTCCATGCTTGAAAACCACTTCTTCATGCATTGAATCTTCAATGTTCATAAAAAACTAGATTTCTTCAATGATCCCCATTTCTTCTACTCCTACCAGGCAATTGGTGTTTTCCATACTCCACCMTTGTATTGTGATATTCAATACCCCAGTTTCAATCCCTAGATTAATAACATGTCTCTACTTGATGTAAGGTYRGAGACACCRATTGYAGATAGACAAGGGTAGAGTTATAGGGGCTATGATTCCATGAAAGAGGGGGTAGCTAAGGGGCTAGACCAAATTATTAGATTTTATTAAACCCATATTTTTATTAGTGGGGAAAATGAATTACATGAGCTTCTTGGGGAAGAAACATGGTGCAATGTGAGCATTCATATATTTTGATAGTTTTTTGGGGGGGATTCCTTATTCTTCCATTCTCATTCATTATTTTTCTCTTGCTTCTTGGAGAGAACATAAGATATCTGTGGTAGAGAGCCATCAATAGTTGGTTGTATGAGAAAAATGGTTATTTTCCAGCAATGTAAGGATACTTGAGTGCATGGATGCATTGGAATTTTGAGTGAAAATGTCCACAGTTGAGAACCTGTCCGTAGTGAAGAATGCTTGTAACTTCTTCCATTAACAATTCGGTTACATGGAAAAATATCTCGTGTTACTACTTAGTTGTCAATGTTTAATAACACCATTATGATTATATATATAATATTATTTACACAAGTCTAACTTAATATTCCTATTGGTGATAGGATTTTATATAAAAAAATATATTTAAAATGTTTCCAATAACATTCCTAACAAATCCATTTTTAAGAAGAAGAAATGTCATGCTCCAACAATGTATAAGAAGAAACGTCTTGTTCCAACAATGTATAAAACAATTTTTTACATTGCCATTGCCATTGCACATTCATTATTGGATTCAAATTTAAATATTTTATTTACAATATGTCATTACCCAATAGGGTTAGGGTCAATGATATCAATGTGATTTTACCTATTATTTAAAAATTTATTTAGCAACCTATGAACTTTTTGTTTTGGGTTAAATATTTTTAACATATAATTTCATTAAATGAAATAGTAATGTATGAATTTATTGTTTTCTTTTAAATTGAGTTGGGATGTGAAAAAATTATTTAGTAACTTATGAACTTTTTGTTTTGAGTAAATATTTTTAACATATTATTTCATTAAATGAAATAGTTATGTATGAATTTATTGTTTTGTATTAATTGTTTTTTTTTTAAATGAATTGGGATGTGAAAGTAATGCATGCATGAATTTACTTTTTAGTTAGAGAAAGTGTTTTTATAATGAAAATAAGGTTGAATCACAAATAATAAATAAAAACTTATTAGTTTGAATAGACTTCCAAAAATTATGATAGACAAAGATAAACTTATGAAACATGGAACTAACACACTTGATTTCATGCTTCCACCCCTGTCCATCATGATTTTGGCCAATTCATATAAACTAATAATGACATTCATGTTTAGAAAATAAAGTGCCTATCATTCTTGATGTTTAATGAATAGTTGTGGACTATCCATTCCATAGGATAATTGTGCACTCAACATTGCAACCAAACCCCAAATTGTGGAAGAAATGAATTATATATGAAATATTTATTCAAATGTATGTAGGTCTATGCCTAAATTTTGGGAATTTGTAGGATTGAAAAAAAATGACTTGACTAGAGTGCACATAAATGAATTATATATGAAATATTTCTTCAAATGTGTGTAAGTCTATGCCTAGATTTTGGGAATTTGTAGGATTGAAAAAAAATGACTTGAATAGAGTTTCATATAGATACATTTTACAAGCTATGTGTGTGTTGGTGCGTAAATATGTTCAATATATATCTCACACTCATTTAAATGTAAATCTGGGATTCGTAATCAAAAGAGTCGTTACACCATATGTGCCGAGAACAAGTAACCTATCTAAGTCTGTTGCATATAGGAAATAATTAATAACATAAAAATTCCATTTCTAAGATCTCTAAATACTTCAAAGTCTATTCTGAACCTAAAAAGAGAAAACTCATAATGAAACCTAGACAAACAATCAATCAAAGAAATGTTATTTCAGAGAAACAAGTTTGTTCATGTTAGGCACTTGTATTGAAAAGATGAACTTTAAGAAGCTTGTCTCCTATAGCAGTTAAAACAATCAATTCCAACCATTCTGGAAACAAAAGCCAACTTCAATCTCATGTAATTCAACCAAACCAGCACAAGGGAAATTCAGTATAACTGAAAGACTTCATTACAGCACGTGAAGATGAAAGATAAAGCCTCCTATTCCCTTGCAATACTACAATCATAAACTTAAAATATCAGTCTCACACTTCAAATTACGAGATAGTTATCGTCAACATATGAGAATAAAATGTCTATTTGATATAACACTTGATGTTACACACCAATCCAAAATAATGAACTCGATGCTCAATCCTGAGAATGAATTAAAGATTAATCACACACACACGCTGTTGTAAACTATCCACACAAACACACAGAACACATACAATGAGGTTTACCTTAGTTGGGGCAGTGGTCCCTTGCCGAACCAACAAGGAACCTCTTAAGGAGTTAACAAACTAAAACTTTCACTCACATCCAAGAATTGACATGAAAGATCTTCTGTATTAATTCAGCTGGTAAATTGGATCAATAGTCTTTTACTTCATACATAACGACGATAAGTACTGTCTGATTCTTATCGTATATTTCTTACATTTCTCTCTACACAACATCCCTTATATAAGGTAAGTCGATACTACCAATATTTATGGATAAGCATTAAACAGTTCGGGAAATTCCAGAATTAAGATTTACATCGAATTTTGAGGAGTCGACTCCATCCTCATGACACGAAGTGCATGAGCGATGGAGTCTCTTGCAACTGGAAAACTGATTCAGACGCTTCTATCTAACTGTCTTCTCGAAATCTTCACCATTATCCCGGTCCAACTGACACATTCTGGAAACAGAGGTTTTGGTACCGGATTGCACAAAGTCGCGAGTCTAGTACCGGAATAGAACAGAGCAAGCATTACCAGAATAGTGCACGCCTTGGTACCAAAATGGAGTTGATACCGGATCAAAACTGTCTTGGGTACCAGAATGGATTCAGTACCGGATTACATGGTGTCTGGTAGTGTCGGATAGACTGCTTCATAAATCAAATTATTAGAACTATAAAAAATAAAACACTTTCAATCGAATTAATTTAAGAAAGTTAAACAAGCATGCTTTAGATCACCAATTACCTCTTGTAGACATGACATGGCTATTAGGGAGGTATTTTGGGAGGGAATAGTCCAGTGTAGGTTTATAAAAGAGGAAAAAGGCTTAGATATAGGGTAAGATAGGGTATTATCTTATGTCAAAATGGAGACTCAACATTTCCCCCATGTTGAAGATGTTGCATGCCCTCATGCAACGTTATCAAAACTGATACCCAAAAAATTTCTACACAATGGGACCTTCCTCTTTCATTCCTCAAATTGCAAAATGTTAACACCGGAAGCTTCACTCTTCAATTCCTTCTTGTTAACCCTAGTGTAATGGACCAATCGCAAGACTTTGTTAAGTTTGGCAGAGACCTTTGCATGCTTCTCCTTCAATTCTTCATTCTCTGCCTTGATATGCCTGTCCAATATTTTGTATTCTTCAATTTCTTGTTTCAATTTTCAATTTCCATTAATAATGTTTGTTCATTCAGGGACTGGTCTGGACTTGGTGTGAGTACTTCCTTGGCCACCATCTCTCGAGCCTCTTTTTCTTTCCTTAGACTCCTCAGAACCTTTATTATCATCTTTCGTCTGCTCAAAGATTTGCTTGGACTCGGTGTGAATGCTTCCTGAGTTACCAACTCTCGAGCTTCTTCTCCTTTCCTCAAATCCATCAAAGTATCTGTTACCAATCCTTCTGTCTCACTTATTGTTGCCATTCCTTCTGTTTCTCTTGTGGAAGCTCCCCAGCCACTCTCTTTGTCTAGAGAACTTGGAATATCCACAGGTTCATTTTGAGGGGAAGGTATGTTTGGAATTGTCTCTTGTTTAGCCATACTTTTGGTGGTCCTGCGTATGGGTGGCGAGGCTTTCTTAGACTTGTTGACAGGGGTAGGAGTTTCTTCAAACAGTTTCCTTTTCTTTGATTTACTAATAGGGACAGGCTTGGGCACCTATACTTCCTATGTTGAATGGACCTTTATCTCACAGGCTTGAACTGTAACTTCTAGGGTTTGCTTTTGCTGGCAAATTCATATTCCTAACCTAGAAGATTGAGGCGTGGGTTCTAGAACTTGTACCTCCTTCCCTTCTAGTTTATTTCTATTTTTACTTGTAACCTTAGCAGTCTCCTTCGAACCACCAACTGAGCTTTGGGAAGGCCGAGCAACTTCAGAAATACTCTTCAATTGCTTAGGGGATTTTGGAGGGGGTTTTATAGTTGGTTCTGGTAAAATATCTTGTTGATCTATCTCCCCCTTCTTTTGTTTCTTATTCTGTGACTGTTGGTCTTTAGGGTGCAGGACTGAGCTAGACGCTTCTACTGGTGCAGAATTTTTCTTGCTTTGTAACTGGAAGTCAGGGGTCTTCTCTATTTGACTGGATGGTTCTGATGGAATTTCCACAATAGTTTCAGGAATGCTATCTGATTGACCACACAGTTCTTAACCCTCTTTTCGTCTTTTACCCCTTTGAACCGAAGTAGGACTTACTCTTTGGAATTGAGTGGCTGTCTTCTTTCTTGGTATAACAAGCTCTCCCACGACAGACTTTTCTGTCACTGATTTCTCAATGGGATGAGATGATTTGGGTGCAACAGTGTCTTCTTTACCCCCTGATGCCATTTTTTTGTCTTTCTTTTCTTTTCTGCTTGAGCCTTCACTATGTATCCCTCCCTCGTGTGTCTCGACCAACTTGGATTTCTCTTGAGCAAAGATCTGTTGGAGAAACTGCTTCCAACTACCCCCTTGTGTTTTAGAGCATGAATAGCCAGAAGTTTGATTAAATCGTGATGATGAAGACTAGTCTCAGGTTTCTTAGAAACTGACCTTACCCCTCTTGCCATTTTCTTTAAACTCATCCATAAAAAATAGGGAAACTTTATCTGTGGTCCTCCCTCAAAATGTGACAAAAGATTTAAATGATAAATGAAGGTCACGACATACCTTCCCTCACAAGTGAGTAATTTCTGTAGACTTATAAGCATTGTCCAATATTTTTCTTTGATATAGCTCTGAGGGACGCCCTTGGTCCAATCGGGGTCATGATGTTCTGGTTTGAGGAATTGTTGACAAATCTTTTTGTCCACGATTACTCTTTTGAAGTATCTTTCTCCAGCCATCGGGAGACCCATAGCCTCTGCTATAGTGGCCTCTATAATTTTTAACTTCACCTCCCCAAGCTACACATTCTCTCCATCATATGTCTGCGCAAATTTGAGAGAAATTCCCTCATGATGACCTTTAAATTTCTCCAAGAATGGCACCCACCCTGCCTGTTCATATTTTTTTTTGCAAGCCTAATATTTTGTTGTCTCTTTGTATATTTGAAATATTGGCTCATGCCTATCAACCCCCATGTTATTTTAACCAATTCTCCTAGGTGGATAAGGCATGGACAGAGAGTTGAGTACCAGATGATAGAGTATCGGTTGGGAGGGACCTACGAGGGATACAAAGGCATAGGGTGTCTGTAGATAGTGTGACAACAAGGGTAAATAATGCTCATCTAGATGTCGGAGCCATCTAGAGGAGAATTTATGAATGGAAGTGTAGATTACAACGTCACGTCGATACTCATGATGATATGGTAATCTAAGTTGGATCTACTAACGGTTTCCAGATTCATGGGAAGCTTGGTGGTGGACGATATTCACGAAAGGAGGTGGACGTTATGATTGGGACTCATGTATATGAAATCGACTAGGATCATTACTTGATATGCTGAGATTCGTGGTTCACATCGTCTCATATGGTATGGCAACTAATCATGGAGTTTATGTATCAGATAGACAAAGGGAGTTTGATCTGATAAAAGACATCGTGATTTTTCATTCTTGATGTTTCATAGGACACTTCCTTCTTACAGAGGTGAGGTCTAAGATTTCTACAGAGATTCGTGACAAAATGGGGTACATCATGATCCAAGAGCAATCAGATTTTCTAAACGCATATTTAGTCTAATTCCTTTAAATAATATGAAAAAAAGAGTGTTGAATATGTATGTCCTTGTGCTAATAATTTGACAGCGACTTGGAAACATGATGAAGAGTTACCCGTCATGTTCTTACCAATTCTAGATCATCTAAGTACTGGATCACCTATGTTTAGAATTTGTAGTTGATATGGGATCCTCTGAGTGTCGGACCGCCTGGGTGTAAAACTTGTAGTTGGTACGGGATCACCTGAGTACCGGATCACCTGTGTGTAAAATTCGCAGTTGTCACCTGAGTACCAGATCACCTGTGTATAAAATTTGCAGTTGGTACAGGATCACCTGATTGCCTGATTACCGGATCACCTGTGTGTAAAATTTGTAGTTGGTACAGGATCACCTGATTTCCTGAGTTTCGGATCACCTGTGTGTAAAATTTGTAGTTGGTACCGGAATAGTGCAAGGCCCCTTCTTTTATACTAGATAGGATCCGGTACCGGATAGGCATACTGAGATGATTTGGTGGCCCTTCATACATAGAGGTGATCATCGATGTGAGATAAGAAAAAAAATGAAAAATATTGACACTGATTCTGGTGACAGGGATTTATAGAAATAGTTGGTGTTCTGTGGTCAAAATCTGTCTAAAAAAACATGCAGTTACCAAAGTTTATAGAGGAAAAATGCAGGAAAGCTTTGTAACAGGAAGGTACTCTATAATGACCAGTAATTGAGATGACAAAACTCCTTTTCTTCTGGAACCAAGGTGACCATACTTTTGCTGGCATTTCCTATTTTATTACAACACAATAATAATCCTAGCTACTACTTTTCTATGGATTTTTATCGAGCCTAGATTAGTTAATGCTCGCCGGTATTTTCAATTTTATAGAGTCTGAAAAACTTAAAGGAAACTCTCTATACTATCCTGTGGATTTTTGTCGAGCCCGGGCCAGTTCCTGCTCGCCAATGTTTTCAATTTTAAAGAGTCTAAAAAACTTAAAGGAAACTCTATATACTGTCCCATGGATTTTTGTCGAGCCTGGGCCAGTTCATGCTCACTAGTGTTTTCAATTTTAAAGAGTCTAAAAAACTTAAAGAAGACTCTTTCTGGTAGTTGTCCTCCTTATTTGTTTATCTACATGGGAACACCACCAATTTTTCATTTTTTCTTTGTTAGTTAAAAAAAATAAAGAAAAACTTCATCTCATGACACACCTATGTACAGAAAATGAATTTATACAATTTAAACTTACTATGGTAGGTCAGTAGGAGGGAAAACCCTCTTCTTACCAGTTGCATTTCGGCAGTCTGAAGAACATTTTTGACAAAATCCTCCTTTGACAAAGGTTTGTGATAAACCTTCAGTCGATGTCTATTCACAACAAGGGAAGTCTTCTTTTCATCAATAGTCTTTATCCTTACTGCACCATTGTCATATATTGTATCAACCTCATAGGGTCCCATCCATCTGGTAGACAGTTTGCCTTTGAAGTTTTTAAATCTGCTATCATATAGGAGGGCCCAATCACCTGGCTGGAAGGACTTCTGTTTAATGTACTTTTCATGTCATTTGGTCCTTTGTTCTTGTATCAGGGTGGTTCTTTGTAGAGCATCTTTTCTTATCTCATCAAGCTCATTCAATTGTAATAGCCTCTGTTTTTTAGCTTCATCTAGGTCCATTCCTAATTGCATGGTAGTTTTTAAGGTCTTTACCTGAAACTCTATGGTCAGTAGTACCTGCTTCCCATATACCAACTTATACGGTGTATGGCTTGTTGTATTTATTCAGGCTGTCCTATAGGCCCACAAGGCCTCAGGAAACCTATCATCCCATTCTTTGTGATGCAGCTGAACAATATTAGTGAGGATGGCCTCTATCACTTTGTTGGTCGATTCTACTTGGCCATTGGCTTGGGGGTGATAGGGTGAAGAATTTCTGTGTCTAATATTGTATTGTTCGGTAAGGGCCTTAACCAAATTTGAGGTGAATTTGTTCCTTGATTAGTGACTATCTCCCGAGGTACCCCGAAACAAGTGAAAATTTCCTCAAAGAGAAAATCTACAACAGATTGTTCATTGGTTGAATAAAGGGCCTTGGCCTCTACCCATTTTGTTACATAGTCTGTGCAAACTAACATGTACTTTTTCTTCCGAGACATGGGATTGATAGGTCCTACAAAATCTAAGGCCCATTTTTCAAAAGGTTCGATTACTACTTGGGCTTGGAGTGGCATTTCATCAACTGATGTAGGTCTTCCCATTCTTTGGCAATCATCACAGCTGGCCACGTATTTCTTTGCATATTTAAAAATGGTCGGTCAATAATAGCTAGATTGTAGGATTTTGTAAGCTATCCTTTTGTCAGCAAAGTGGCCTCCACATGGGTTGTCATGGTAGGCTCTGAAGATATCCTGCATTTCATCCTCCCAGACACATCTTCTAATTACCAAATCAGGTCCCATTCGGTATAGGGTATCTTCATGCCACATATAATTGGCACTTAGCTAAATGATTCTCTGTTTTTCTCTGGATGTCATTCCTTGAGGCAGCTTGTCGGTTACCAAGTAGTTGGCTACGTCTGCATACCAAGGGGTGAAAGTAGAAATGGAAAATAAATTCTCATCCGGAAAAGCATCATTTATTGGAGTACTACCACCTATATGGATAAGCCTAGACAGAAAATCGGCAACCAAGTTATCTCTTCCAGGCCTATCTATAATAGTGATACTAAATTCTTGTAGTAATAAGAGCCATCTAGTTACTCTAGCATTTGTAACAGGTTTATTCATTAGAAATCTAATAGCTGAGTGATCTGTGTGCACAAAAACTTCGTATCCTGTTATATAGTGTCTAAACTTGTTGATGACATGTACAACTGATAAGAATTCTTTCTCTGTGACGGTATAGTTTGCTTCAGCAAGTGAGAGGTTCTTACTAACAAAGTATATAGCATAGGGAATCTTCCCTTCCCTTTGTCCTAATACATCTCCCAAAGTGGTATCTGAGGCATCTGTACAGATATGGAAAGGAAGAGACCAGTTTGGTCCTCTCAAAGCAGGAGCACTTGAAAGTTTTGTTTTTAAGATTTCAAAGGAGATTTGGCATTGCTTATCCCAACAAAACTCAACATATTTTGTTAGTAGTTTGAAAAGGGGGGCAGCTAGGTTTGTAAAATTTTGAATAAACCTCCTATAGTAGTCGACATGCCCTAGGAAACTTCTAATTTCCTTTTGTGAACTAGGGATCTTAATTTGGGAAATAATGTCGATTTTGGCGGGATCCACTCTTATTTTGGTACCAGAGATGTGGTGACCTAGAATGATTCCTTCAGTAAGCATCATTCTTGATTTTTCGTGACTAAGTGAGAGGTTGGTCTCTCTACATCTAACCAGTACCTTCTTCAAATTATCCAATGCCTTTTGGAAATCATCCCCATATACCGTGAAGTCATCCATGTAGACTTCCACACAATCATTGATCAGATCAGAGAAAATAGCCAAGACAACCCTTTGAAAGGTAGCAGGGGCATTACATAACCCAAAGGGAAGAACCCTATAAGCATAGGTTCCCCAAGGGAAGGTGAATGTGGTCTTTTCCTGGTCTTCTGGTGAAATTTGTATTTGGTTGTAGCCACTAAACCCATCCAGAAAAGAAAAGTACCTCTTCCTAGATAAAGTATCCAAGACCTGATCTATGAAAGGTAAAGGGAAGTAATCTCTATAGGTGGCCTTGTTTAGTTCTCGAAAGTCCACACAAATCCTCCATTTTCCATTTTTCTTTGGTATAATAACTAATGGGGAGACCCATTTTCTATCTGATATAGGGTAAATGAAATTGGCTTGTAGGAGTTTTTGGAGTTCTTCCTTTACTATATCTTTCAAGGCTGGGTTCATTCTTCTCTGGGGCTATCGGATAGGTCTGATTTGATCATTAGTGTAAATATGATGCATACATGTATCTGGGTGGATCCCTTTCATGTCAAAGTAATCCCATGCAAACACATCAGATTTCCCCTTAATCATTTGTACCAGCTTTTTTTGTTGATCTATTTCTAGGCTAGCATTGATATATAGGGACTTCCCAGGACTGATTTCTACAGTTTGGACAGTAGACTCCTTCCCTTCCTCTATTTGCGAAAGAGTGGCTATTGTAGAAGTGGAAGGGTGCCAAATTTCTTGAAATTCATGGCTAAATATGTGTGTGTGGTTGGGGAAAGATTGGGGATAGTCAATGCATGCCGAAGCAGCCAAGAATAGACTTAGGATTTGTTCTTCAGAGTGTTCTTGTACTCCTTTTACTTGTTCAAGTGTCAACAAGGGCTGGGTACAGTCCTCCTCTCCATACAGATTCTCCAACCAGAGAGGGACTTCTGTGGTTGGTTGGGCGGGGGGGGAAGGATAAGTTTCTAACTTTGAGTGCCATTGGAAATTGTCATTTCTCCAGATCAACAATTGATGAATGCATCAGTAGTGGCCAACCAAGGTTGGCCTAGTACCACTAGGTGTCCTGGTTTGGGGGATTTGGTATGGATTACCAAGAAATCCACAGAGTATTCCCAAGAGGCCAATGTCACTATTATATCATCTAAACTTCCTACTGGGGTGATGACTGATTTATCTGCAAGCTCTAGAAAAGTTTGTGTAGGTATTAAGTGATCTAGTTGTTGTGTTTTCATATTGTTTACTGACATCACATTTATTGCTGCCCCTAGATCAATCAATGTGTTAGGCAAGGCAACACCATTGATTTCTATGGTTACCATTGGGTTCCCTGGGTCACTATACTTGGAAGGCATTTATGTTATAAACTCGGATAACTGTCCTACCACCCGTATGACAAGAGGTTCCTTCCTCTTTCTCCCTGGCTTTTTAATGCAAAGGTCCCTTGCAATTTTAGCATAGATAGGTATGTCTTTAATGGCCTGTAGTAGTGGGATCTTCACACATATATTCTATAGTTCAATCTCTAGATTATGTTCTAGAGGTTCCTCGGTTTTCTTTATGAGCAGCCTTTCTAGGTAAGGGGGATTCACTTCATGGGGTGTTTCTGCTGCAAAGGAGTTGGGAGAATGGATTTCTTGTGGTACTGGAGTGTTTCTTTCTTCATTCATTGGATTAGTCATATGTTCTTCTCTTTGAACAGTTTGGGCACCTATTTGTTCCTCTTGGTTTGTGTGATTATGCACGTGTTCTTCTTGAATGACCATAGTGGGATTTTTTTTGTTTACAATCCTTCCTGACCTTAATTGAATTCCATTAAATGGAGTTGGTGTTATTACATATGTAGGAAAGGTTTGTACTTCAATGTTTTGTATAGGTTGTGTCGGTCTGTTATTTGGGTTAGGGATAGGTTGTGCAGGAATAGGAGTAGGTCAAGGAGGGTTTTGGATGGGTGAAACTTGCATTGGTTGTTGCATATTTGGATTCATGGGTAGTGCAAGTGGTTTTTGTGTTTGTGGAGGTGGAAAAAGAGTAGGGGGGTTAAAACCTAGGAGCAACTGTGAAATATTCGAAGGATATTGTGGATAGGTGGGAAAATTTGTTGGTTGAAAGGGGACATTTCCATATATAGGTCCTCTCCACCCCTGTTGCCAAGGTTGGGTTTGTGCTGACCATTGAGGATAAGACATGGGGGGTACCCATTGTTGTTGGGGGTATTATGTAATTGGGTCGGAAAACATGTTGGGGTTTTTCTGTCTCCATGGTCTCCTAGGGGGGTAAGATGTCTCAGGTTCTCCTCCTCCCTTGAACATGGCCTTGAGTCCAGGGAGAGAAGGGCATTCATTAGTAGGATGGTTCTCTGTGCAAATACCACAGAGTTCAATAACATTGAGGGGGCATTCTACAAGATACCAGATATATAAAATATGCAGAACTGAAATGAAATGCTAGAAATGACAGAATAACAGTAAAATATCCAGCATAATCTTCACAATACACAGAAATGATATACGAAATAGCAACAGAAATAGCACTTTGAATTAGATAG
>JASDQU011249232.1:0-20627 GCA_032191745.1 Picea mariana
AATATTTCTTCTAATAAATCCTTGATTCTTCCACCCAATCAAATTATGTAATGGAAATAGCACAAAATAATCTCTTTATGTCTTCTTCTTTCCTTGAAAGTGCATCTGCCACCATAATTTTTTTTGTAGATAATTTCAAGGTTATAACCTATCATATTTGTAACCCATATTTGTTTCTATTTTGAAGATAATCGTTGTTCCAAGAAGTACTTCAAACTATCATGATTTTTTTTTTATCTTGAAGTGTCTTGTTATTAGGTAAAGGCATCATTTCTTAGTTGCATGCAATATGGCCAACATTTCCTTTTCATAAATGGGTTTGAGTAAGTTATTTCTTTTTAAAATTTGGCTACTTTGAAAGTAAAGGGACCTTCCTTCTTGCATTAAAATTCCACCAATTCCATGCCTTGATGTATCACACTCCACAATAAAGGTTTTTGTGAAGTCAGGCTTGGAAAGGATAAGAGTTGTACACATATCCTCCTTAAGTTTTCCAAAATCTTTGGTTGCTTCTTTGAGTCCAAGAAAATGCCTCATTTTTCAATAACATTGTTAGAGGTGATGTTATTTGATCATAATTCTTGACAAAATTGTAGTAATAGACTATCAATCCTAAGATTCCTCTATGATTCTTCAAAGTTTTGGGAATTGTTCATTCCATCATAGATTTAATTTTATTAAGGTCCACTTTGAAGCCTTCATGAGATACAATATGGCCTAAATATTCCACTTCCTGAACCTCAAAGGTACACCTAGGAGGGTTCACATATAGATTTTTCTCCTACAATAGTGTTAATACCATGTCAACATGTTGTACATTCTCTTCCCAAGATTTGTTGTAGATTAGTATATCATCAAAAAGTAATAACAATTTTTTTTGAGGAATTTGAAAACATAATTCAACCAAATTTGAAATGTGGAAGGTGCATTAGTAAGGACAAAAAATGTCACCAAAAACTCATAATGTACTCCATGTGTTCTAAAGGATATTTTGGAGATGTCTTTTTGCCTCATTCATATTTGATGATATATAGAAATAGGATCCAACTTGGTAAAAAAGAATTGCTCCCTACAATTCATCTAATAATTCATCAATGATAGGAATAGGAAAATTGTCCTTAATGGTCATCTTATTTATCTCTCTATAATATAGACACAAAGTCCATGAACCTTCCTTTTGTAAAGAGTCAACACTAGTGAAGGGAAATCACTTTAGTTAGGTTAAAATATGCCAACCTCTAAGATTTCTTGAACCATGAACTCAATCTCACTCTTTTGTACATATGAGTACTTGCATGATCTGATGTTAGGTGGTACACTTCCTAGTTTCAAATGAATGTATATTTCAACCTTGTACAATAATTTACTGGAAACATATTTTCACTAAAAGAACATAAAAGATATAATGGAAAATACACACATTACATACATATTTTTCCCTTGAAAATCCAAACCGGGAAAACTAACATATTCTATATTCATTCACATCATACATTGTTTACAATACAATATACATAAAATAGGAGCCAACGGCATCCAAAACCCTAATCCAATGACTTGTATTAGTCAACAACCCTCATTCCTTAACCGGAAATAGAAAACCATCGACGAAAAACCATGTGCTGAAAAACTTCCCAAAAACGGACACGAAAACTGGTAAAAAAAACATTTGGGGGCGCTTCCCCTTAAGCCCCGTGCAAGGGAGATCCCACCCCCCTCTTACCCCCCTGTGTGAAAATAATATAACACATACCAAACATTCTCCCACTTGTTGTTTTATTTGCATACAAACGGTTACAAGGTTACATAGTCAACAATCCAAGGCAGTAATGCCCATAAATCCTCTACACCAAAAGAACTTCTAAGTGCTCACAGATTTTGTTAATGAATCTACAACATTATTCAAAGTTTCCACCTTCTTTTCTTCAACCATGTCTCTCACAAAATTATATTGAACATCAATATGCTTTGTCTTTGAATGATAAGTTGGGTTCTTTGCTAGAAAAATTGCACTCTGACTGTCACAATCTATCCTTACAACTTATTGTACCAACCCAATGCCTGAACACAATATTTGTAACCATATTGCTTCCTTTATTGCATGAGTGGTTGTCATGTATTCAACTTCTGTAGTTGAAACTGCCACTAGATACTCTCTTTTGCTCATCCCACTGATTGCTCTTCCAAACAGGTTAAACACATACCCCCTTGTAGATCTTATATGATCCAGATCTCCAGCCCAGGCTGCATCCACAAAGCCATGTATTTCCAAAACTCTATCCAAACCTAGTCTTCCATGGTAGCACAATCCATAACTAGCAGTTCCACGCAAATATTTGAAAACTCTCTTTATTGATGTTCAATGCTCCTTCCTTGGTTTTGAAATATACCTGTTCAAAACTCCCACTGCATGTGCAATGTTTGGTCTAGTATAGACCATTGCATACATCAAACTGCCAATTGCACTCGCATATGGAACATGAGACATGTCCTCCTCCTCTTCCTGTGTCTTGGGACACTAATCCGCAGATAACCTTACACCTAGAGGAATAGGGACCCTGACCGGTTTACATTTTCGCATACTGAACCTTTGCAATATTGTCTTGATATAATTTCTCTGATTTAACCAGAGTTTCATGTTTTTATGATCTCTTTTAATTTCCATGCCCAAAATGAAATTTTTAAGACCAAGATCCTTCATGTCAAATTTAGAGGACAACTGAGTTTTCACATCTTGGATAATCTCCCTGTTGTTTCCTATCAGCAACATGTCATCCACATACAAGACCAAATAAATCAAATGATCACCAATTAATTTAAAATATACACAGTGATCCTCTTTGCTTCTTATGGAGCCAAGCCCCAACATATAAGTATCAAATTTTTTATACCACATCCTTGGTGATTGTTTTAAACCATACAGGGACTTTTTCATCTTCCATACTAGCTTCTTCTTTCCCTTCACAACAAATCCTTTTGGTTGCTTTGTGTAGATTTCTTCTTCCACATCCCCATGTAGGAATGTTGTCTTCAAATCCATATGTTCTAATTCAAAATCAAATGCAACAACACTATATAATAGAAATAAAATAGAATTTAACTTGGCAACAAGAGAAAAAATCTCACCAAAATCAACTCCCTCAACCTGGGAATAACCCTTTTTTACTAAGTGAGATTTGTATTTCTCCACTTTTCCTTCTACATTCAACTTATTTTTAAATACCCATTTTCTTCCAATGGTATTTCTTCCATTTGTAAACTGCACTAGATCCCAAGCCTCATTCTTATTCAAGGATATCATTTCTTCAACCATGGCCTTTTTCCAGAGTTTTACATCCTCTAAATCCACTGCCTCCCTAACAGTTCTAGGATCATCATTAGTAATAGACAAAGCAAAATTTGAATGAAAATCAGGTGGAGTATACATTTTTTGTATCATTTTTTTCCTACACTGATCTCCTCAATACTGGAAACGAGGATCTTCTTCTTTTGATTCATGTTCTTTTGTATAGTATGATTCATCATCCTTTGGCTCAAACTCTATTTTCTTTGGTTCTTCCTTATTTGGTAGGACTTCATGTTTGACAACATCCTTCATTTCTCTAAATACCACATCTCTGATATAAACAACCTTCTTTGTTTATGGGTTCCAAAGCTTATAACCTTTGAGATCATATTTATACCCAATAAAGATACACGTTTCATCCTTCTTATCTAGCTTACTCATGTTTTCCTTTGGAACATGAACATAAGCCTTACAACCAAATACCTTGAGATGTGTGAGAGAGGGTTTATTACTAGTCCATACCTCTTGTTGAGTCTTTTCATCCAGTGTTTATGAGGGTGATCGATTGACCAGGTGACACGCAGTACCCACTACCTTTGCCCAAAATTATTTCCCTAACTCAACACCACTGAGCATGCACCTTGCATTTTCCATCAACATCTTGTTCATCCTTTCTGCAACTCCATTTTTTTGAGGTGTATATGGAGTAGTCTTCTGCATTGATATATCATACTTCTTACAAAATTCTTCAAATTCATTCCCACAGAACTCTCCACCATTATCTGTCCTCAAAACCTTAACTCTTTTCTTTGTTTGATTCTCAACAAGAGCCTTAAACTCTTTAAACATGTCAAAGACTTCAGATTTCTTCCTTAAGAAATATATCCAAGTATTCCTCAAGAAGTCATCTATAAATGAGACATAGTACACAAATTTTCCCAATGATGGAACCGACACAGGTCCAAACACATCATTTTTCACTAGCTGTAAAATTCCTTCTTCCCTCGTTGCAGCAGAGGGTCAAAATCATGAATGTGGGTGTCTATTTTGCTTGTTTTTTGAGAAAAAAAAATATTTTTTCACAAATTCTTCAACTTCTGGTAAATAAAAGTATTTTTTTTACTTAGAATTTCACTTTACAATAAAAACAAAACTTTTCAAGAATTTTGTTAGCTATCTATTGACTATTTTTCAAAACAAAATTATTGAGATCTGATATGTCAACTCAGCAATTGTTTGATAGTATGTTCCTTAAAAATGAAGGGAATGATAATGAGTTATGTTTTTCCCTAATAATGTATCAATTATTAAACTTTTGTTTCTAACAAATAAAATATGATGCAAAAATATACAAAGACTCTATTTTATGCTGACTGTATTTTTGAATCTAACGAATGAATATTATAATTTTACCAATCTAAAAAAGTTGCAAATTTTAAACACATTTTTTACCCTTCATGTAATTTTCTTAATTTTTACTTAAAAGTAAAATCTAAAAACACCCTTTTGAAGAGGACAGTCTAAATATTATTAATATAAATTTTCCATAATTTTTCACTATGTATTTTTACAGATATGGATTTTTCATTTTACTGAATCTTAGTGTCACCTAAAAATATTATGCAGTGATGTTTTTGAAAAATTAATTAAATTAGCTAAAAACAAAGAAAATGGATATGAATTATATCAATTGAAAGTAGATTCATTTCTACAAATGTCGCTATCGGTTCTAAAACTAAATTCTTTGTATTTGCAGGAGTCCCCTACCTCCAAAGTTGAAATAACCTGAAGAGAATTGGGAGTTTTCAGTAAATTGTTCTAGTTGTAGGTTTTCGACCAAAAACAATAGTTTTTCGGCTGAAAGGTTATTCTTAATGGAATCCATAAAAAATAAACGGCCTTCTAGTCTTTCGGCTGAAAAGTAATCTTTTCGGCCGAAAATTTTATGTCAAAATTCTATTGGCTGGAAAGATACGAAGAGACACATCGTTTGGCATATCGATTGGCCTATCATTTGGCACGAAATGATATAAATATGCTTTCAACCAAACTTGTTTTGCACAATTCATTCCCTTAGGTTGTATTTTCAATTATGTGGAGCCACTAAAGAGAAGTTCGGAGCAACTTTTTCGTTGTTTGAAACAAGGTTTTTGTTGTTTTTATTAGAGTAACAATTTATATATTGAAGGTTTTCTTGAACATTATTTTCAATGTGAATGCTTTCATAAGAAACTCCTTACTATATCAAAGAGAATTTTTTTAAAAGTAAGTTTTTTTAAACAATTCCTATCAAATTCTTAATATTATTTTTGAATAATTTTTGTCACAATGAAGTTTTTCTGAAACAAAATGTTTTGAAGATTAAAGGTCTTTTTAAATTTTCTTTAAAATCTACTTTTTATGAAAAAATTCTTTTAAAAGCATTTTGGTTTATTGAGCAATATTTTACAATATGATTATAAAATCCATTTTTTTATTTAAAAAAATAAATTTGAGTTATAATATTTGAGGTTTGAAATTTTATTCTGTGTTATAAAATGTTGAAATTTTTAAAAACCTTTATAGATTTAATAATCATGGTCAACAAAATTTTGTGCAAGAGAAAATATGATCGCACTCGAGATGAAACTCATCATAATGAACAAGCGAAAGATCATTATTGGAGAAAGAAACGAGAACGTGAAAATATTGGAGGAACCTCAAAATATCATTTGACACAACACATGGCAAAAGCAATGGGAACCTCAAGAAAAACATTGTACAAACATAGACAATTCCGATTGCAAATAGATGCAAATGATGAACTTACTTGTTTGACAGTTATTTCTAGACAACCCTACAAAGAGAGACTTGTAGAAAATGTTAAAGAATTGGCCTATAATTATTGGTTGACAAAATATCGTGTTTCACCACATACAATGTTAGGATATTTAGACACTTAGGAGTTAGTTAAGATCTACTTGGTCTAATGTGTCGTTAGGTAAAAGTGTGTTTCTTTAGTATGCATTAGTAAATCTGACGGTCATGATATGTTTCCGACATAGAGTGATATGACGGTTCATATTCTCCTTGATATTAACGGCCATTGATCTATGGCTTGACACCCGATTGGTCCATGATCTCTATTTAAAGAGCATGGAGGGTCATTTTTTGATGATTGATTATGAGGAACTCTCTTGTAAAATATCTCGATAATCTTTTTCTTTTGCATTAATAATCTGCTCCAAGTGGTCGCATTGGTTGGGGTCATGGATGTTTCCTCGTAGTGGTCTTACCACGTTAAAACATCGGTGTGTTGATCTTTGATCTATTTTTGTGAGTGGTTACTAAAGGTTTTCGTTCTTTGTTGGAATACATGTGTCGTCGAACATGGTATCAAAGCTTGTTTGAATACCTGCTCCTGTTGTAGATCGAGGTCATGAAGCCAAGTTGCATCATCTTCATTATCTTCCATTTACATACATTTATGGGCTGAGAGGATTTTTCCATTATGTTAAGAGCACTCTTTTCATTCAAGAATGATTTTTGTTTCACTCGAAAAGGTTTTTGTTTGCCCAAGATATGTCCATTTCAACTAGATCCGGAGGTATAAACCATGAATACGCCCTTTTTAAATTTTTTGCATAGTTTTATTTCAGTTTTATATTTTTTGTTTCTAGGTTTTTACTCTCTTAGATCTGTGTATTATCTTTGCCCCATGCCCTGTGTGATCTCAGAAAATCAGAAAGAGATAGGAAAAGGTGCATTTTTTGGGTAAGCTAACTGAGATCTAACTTGTATTATCAAGTAATGTGTGAAAAGCGGTTTTTCTTAGCATGCTCTCCAATGCTGTCTTCAACAACAACAAAACCAACACCCCCAATCCTCTTGCTAAACAATACAATATGTTTTGCTAGCCCACTTGATTAAAAGTTTCCTTATTAAGTAAGAGGTCTTGAGTTCAAGTCTCTCATTTTGTTATTATTTTTTGAAAAAGTTCATGCTTAATTGTAAAGTGTATTTCACTTCAAGTATAAAAGTGATTCACTATAAGTAGCTTTAATATTTTAGAGTTATTTAGTTTGCATGCAGTTTATCTTTTATAAAGTAACTCCATTGTAAAAGTGAACCCCACTTATTTTTATAAAAGTGGGTCACTTCATAATGTTGGAGTTACTTCACACACACCTAGGATTTATTTTTCCTAAGGTTTTTCCTTATTAGTCAGAATTAGTCATTATGCAGTCTCCTATATTTTAGGGGAGAATATTCCACCTAGAGAATATTCTCTTTCAGTGGACACTTCAATTTGACTAGTTGAGTTGACTTTGGATGTTGCATTGGTTTTTTCACCATGCAACATTGGGATCATTACCATGCTAATTCGAAATTTCCTTGGTATAATCACCATACTAGTGCATTACTCTTGATTCCCTGAGTTAACTCCTCACTACTTTATGTTCAATCAGTTAATTGAAGACTAGTTGACTAGTTAACTCAACTAGGTGGCAGTTCACTCATGTAACTGCCTAAGAGACTAGACTAGGTGGTAGTTCACTCTTGTAACTACTGGTGTGTGTCCAAATCACTCTAGACCACCACTATGGTGCATTGGTTCTCCTCTAGTGTGCACTCATTGAGTTATACAGAGTATATCATGTGTAAATTATTCATTATTCACAACAATTAATGAGAATGCTTTCATTCTTTCTCTCATTCTTCTTCTTTCTTCAATTCTCTCTGCAAATGTGTGTATTATTGTTTATCTAGATATATTATGTGCAGGTTCAACACATTTACATGGTATCAGAGCTGACGGACTGCTAAGAAAAAGATACACCAAAATTTTTTGCAGGTACAAAAGATTGAAGACAGTGGAAAGATGGATTTCCAAAAAGAATTCATTCTTACACCTTACAACTATTTTTCATGGAAGGAGAAAATAGCCATACATATCTTAACCATAGGGTTGTACAATTTAACCTTGAATATAGATACAGAACCGACATCAACCATGGAAAAATCCAAGTATTTAAATCGCATGGATGAGGGACTCGGAACAATTTGTAGTCTTATTTATCCCGATATCCTTTTTCACATATATTCCTATAAGACTCCCAATGAAGCCTGGACCACCTTGGAAGGGCTCTTTGGAAAATAGGATGAGATGAGGGGACACATTCTGGAGGTGGATTTTCTCACATTGGATCCAAAAATCTCCGATAATATCCAAGATTTCTTTACAAAGTTCAAGGATTTACTGTCACAACTCAAAGCTTGCGGGGTTGATAAATCAAAGGAGGAGAAACAAATGGTTCTCACCATTCTCTCCAATATTGGTCTTGAATTCTCTATATTCGTATCCACATTCCATTCTGTCATATTCACCTCTGGAGCCACCTAGAAGATGCCTTCTCTTAAGGACTTTATCGAATCCCTGACACAAGAGAAAACCAAGCTAATCAACATGGGCACAATCAAATGCCAAAGGGAGAATGCACTCACTATGCATGATGGAAGCCACAAATATTAGAAATATAAAGATAAAGATAAAAGGAAATCTCATGTGCATTTGAAGAAGGAAAGGTACACAAAACCCTTCATCGATGCCTCTGGATCCAAAGGGGAAAATGGAAGAAAAGGGGAGAAATGCACATGTTGTCACAAAGGATTCCATTCGGAATCCACATGAATGAAAAAAAAAATAGATCTGATGTCTCAAATACTTTAGCAAAACAACCTTGGAGATCGCATCCCGGAGGGTGCAAAGAAGAAGAATCCATAAGATCTGAATTCCAAGAAAGGAAATTCTAGCCATGCCTTGATTGCAATCAACTCCTCTCCTGATGCTTGGATCGTAGATTCAGGAGCATCACATCACATGGCTTCCTCAAAATTAGTCTATTCTTCATTGGATACATGCAAAGGTCCTCTTATTCTGATGGGGGACAACTCTTCTGTCTAAGTCACCGACAAAGGAAGGATTGAACTCACCAATGGAAGCTTCGATAATGTGTTGCATGTTCCCAAACTTTCTGTCAACCTTCTGTCTATGTATCAGATGATGAATTCCAATGCCGGAAATAAATTCATACTCACACCAAATTTTGTGGACATATACGACATGCAAACCAACTCTAGGGTTGCTACCGGTGAGGTAACTCATCAGTCTAGATTGTATACATTTTCTGAATTCATTGAACCTGATTCTGCTTTACTACTTACTCATACTGATGAAAGTAGTAGGATATGGCATGAAAGGTTTGGACATTTGAATTTCAGATACATGCAACAAATTAGCAAGAAAATATTAGTTGATGGTATACCAGAAATCCATTTCTCCGAGCGTGTGAGGGATGTGTTATCGGGAAACACCCTCAAGAGAAATTCGACAAGGGAAAGTCTCAGAGAGCCTCTTCACCTTTAGATATGATCCACAGTGGCATTATGGGTCATTTTCCGCATCCATCCATCAACAAAGTGAGGTTAGTTTTCATTTTTTTTGATGATTTCTCATGTTTTACATGGATCTACTTTCTCAAGAAAAAATCTGAGGTCTTTCAACACCTCCAAGATTTCAAAGCCTTGGTTGAGACATAGTCCAGAAAGAAGATCAAATTCCTCTGAACTAATAACAGGGGAGAGTATGTAAATCATGAGATCCATAATCTTTTCCATGAGGCAGGGATTCAGTTGCAGCACATAGTTCCCTATACTTTGTAGAAAAACAGAGTTGTTGGGTGGAAAAACTGATCTCTATAGAAGATGGCATCTTGCAAGATGCATGAAAAGTATCTACCACGGAGACTATGGGCCAAAGCACATAACTGTGCAACATACATCAAAAACAGATATCCCCATAGATCTGTCAAGGATAAGACCCCCTACGAGGCTTGGAGTGGCCTCAAATCGGAAGTGACCCACTTTCGCATTTTCGATTCACGTGCATGGGCCAAGATTCCCTCTGAAAAGAGGAAGGCACTTGATCCATAGATAACTGAGTGAATTTTTGTTGGATACCCTGACGGTGTGAAGGGATATCTGCTTATTGATCTTTCCGCAGACCGACTCATCACTGTGCATAGTGTCCAATTCGAGGAAAGTGTCTCGCATGCACATTAGCAGCTACATGAAAACACATTCATTCTTCCACCTGTCTGAGATGATGAGCATGCACATGTTGACTCTTCTTTAGATGATATTTATGATTCAGAGGACTCAGATGATTCATTTTCAAAGTCAGTATAGTTGGATGTTGATCCAGAGCATCCAGATGCAGTTGTAGAGCCAGAGTAGAGGCCCAAGTGGGCATAGACTACTCTTCAGGATGCAGGGGATCTCATTGGTGATCCAGCTGATACTAGGAGGAATCGATATTATCTCGAGGAGCCTCCTGTTGCAATCTTTTCCACTAAACCATTTCCCTCCAGAAATATTTTATTGGTTTATTATTCAGATCTACATTCTTATTGCAAGGCTGCTGGAAATCCCTTTTGGGAATTTGCCATGCAGGAGGAGTACAAATCCCTCCTTGAGAACCATACTTGGGATCTGGTTCCCCTTCCTTCTAGGAGGAAACCTGTCATATGCAAATGGGTCTACAGGACCAAGAGCACAGCAGATGGATAGATTAGCAGATACAAAGCAAGGCTTGTTTCCAAAGGCTTGGAGAAAAACCAGGGATTTATGCAAGATTCATCTTTGGTCTGTCGATAAAAGAAGTCACTTTATGGCCTCAAGTAGGCTTCAAGGGCATGGTATGCTAAGATGGATTCCTACTTGTTGTCACGGAAATTTGTATGTTGTAAATCAAACCCAAATATCTACATGCTCTGGATGGTTGATTCACTTCTACTTTTAGTTATGTATGTCGATGATTTATCAATCACCGAGTGCTCGACTTCAACAATTGCTACAGTCACGAGGATTCTACATAACAGGTTTTTGATGACAGACATGGGTCTGCTACACTTCTTCCTTGGACTAGAGATCAGTTAGGATGCATCAGGCATCAAATTCTCTCAGGCCAAGTATGCACGAGATATCCTTGAGAGATTTCACATGATAGACTGCAAGTCTGCTCCAAATCCTTTCCTATCAAGAGTCAAACTTGAGGATGGTTAGGAGACTCCACGGGTTGACAGCACACTGTACAGACAACTAGTGGGAAGATTTTTGTATCTCACACACTCTAGACCAGACCTCTCCTATGCAGTTGGTGTAGTTTCCATGTTCATGCAGGAGCCGCATGAGCTACATTGGAAGGCTTCAAAGTGTATCATTCAATATGTACATGGCACCGTCAACTTTGGGATTCATTATGCAACAAACTCTACATTAGATCTCATCAGGTTTACGGACTCCAAATGGGTTGGCGATAGCACTGATCGCAAGTCCACATCTAGTTACTCACTCAGTCTTAGTTCCGGTCCTATCTCTTGGTTGAGCAAGAATCAAGTTGCCATTTATCTATCTTCAACCAAGGTAGAGTACAAAGGAGTAGTTAACATAACCATTCAAGCTATGTGGCTACAACATTTTCTCACTAAATTGGGCATTCAATTTCATCGTTCGATCGTCATCTGGTGTGACAACCAGAGCACTTTGAAGTTCTGCAGAGATCTAGTTTAGAGGTAGTGGGTGAAGCACATAGAGATCCACATGCACTACATCTGAGACTTAGTACATGAGGGTATGATCGACCTACAGTTCTCTCCTTCAGTAGAACAGACAACAAACACATTCACCAAGACCTTCATTGAGCAGAAGTTCCATTCACTGCGAAGTCGTCTTGGAGTGAAGGACACAGTTGCCTAGAAATTGTAGTTATTCTTTTTACATACATTGTACCTTGATGGGGGATTTTTCCCATGAGTTTTTCCCTCTTTCCTCACTTTATTTCAATGTATCTTTTATATTTGGGTACCTAACATGGCCTCATTGTCGGGACCCATTCTTTATTTTCACCATAGTGATGTTCAAGGGGGGTGTTGGAGTTACTTCACACACACCTAGGATTTATTTTTCCTAAGGTTTTTCCTTGTTTATTAGTCATAATTAGTCATTATTTAGTCTCCTATATTTTAGGGGAGAATATTCCACCTGGAGAATATTCTCTTTCAGTTGACACTTCAGTTTGACTAGTTGATTTGATTTTAGATGCTACATTGTCTTTGTCACCATACAACATTGGGATCATCACCATGATAATTCGACCTTGCCTTGGAATCATCACTAGACTAGCGCATTACACTTGATTCCCTGATTTAAATCCTCACTACTCTCTGTTCAATCAGTTAACTAAAGACTAGTTGACTAGTTACTCAACTAGGTGGCAGTTCACTCTTGTAACTGCCTGAGAGACTAGAATAGGTGGAAGTTCACTCCCGTAATTGTTGGTGTGTGTCCAGATCACTCTAGAACACCACTATGGAACATTAGTTCTCCTCCATTTCACACTTATTGAGTTATACAAAGTATATCATGTGTAAATTATTCATTATTCACAACGGTTAATGAGAATTCTTTCATTCTTTCTCTCCTTCTTATTCTTTCTTCAATTCTCTCTAAAAATGTGTGAATTATTTTTTAGATAGATCTATTCTATGTAGGTTCATCACATTTACACATAAATCAACTTACACCATCACGTGGTCATTTGGTACCATTTATGTCTTTTTTTAAAAGGGCATAACTTTCACATCTGAAGTTCGTTTTCAGTGCCATTTTTTTTAAATCGCCTAATTTTTCGATATATTTGCATCCAGATCACCAGTTTCAGTTTTTAAATCCATATTATCTACATATTTAATATGTCTTCTTCAAGTAATATTTTTCTTACCAGCACCAACTACTTCCAATGGAAATCCCATATGGAGGATTTATTAAGAAGTAAAGGCTTGTACCGGATTACCTTGGGAAAGGAAATAGAACCTACTGATGCTAATAATAAATTAAAATGGACTAATAAGAATGACAAAGAATGTGGACTAATTGTAATGTCCATCTCTCATGATTTAAGGTTCCACCTTCAACAAATTGATAAACCCGATGAAGCTTGGGAAAATATTGAATCTGTGTTTGGTAAACACAATATTATTCGAGCACAACAGTTAGAAAATCAAGCACTGACTTTAAGTCCAAGTTATTTTTCTTGCATTGAAGACTATCTATATAAATTTAAAACACCTAGAATTTTATGTGAAGAATGTAAGATAAATATGGATGAAGAGCATTGCATCTATCTTATTATTTATAAGCTAAGTAGTGCATATTATGTGTTTATATCTATCTTTTATGTCATGAAAGAGGCTCTACGGAAATCTTATCAAAAAACAAATCTTCAGTCCTTTTGTAATGCTTTGATTAGAGAGAAAGATAATGTTGTACAACTTAGAGTGATCAACACTATAGGTATGTCCAACAAAGCCTTAGTCGTCCATCAGAAACATAAACCCAAGTATCCCAAGAAGCAACATCCTCGCCACAACAACAAGCAACATAAGGTTCCCAAACCCACTCAGAAATATTCCACTCCTAATGGTGACAAAGGAGCATAATACAAAAATAAGAAGACTCACAGACATTGCAACTTTTGTGATAAATATGGTCATGATGATTCCAAATGTTTCAAGAAGATGGCATATTTAGAAGCAGCGATGAAGAAGCACAACATCAGTATTGATTCTACTTCTTCTTCTTCTTCTTCTCATGGACATGCACTTTCTTCTTATGGTTTCTCCCTCAATACAACTTCTACTTATTCTGTTGATGAGTGGCTTATTGATTTTGGAGCATCTTATCATATGGCTAAGGATAAAGACATATTTTATGCTCTAAATGAATGTAACACCAAGACAATATTTGTTGGTGATGATAGATCTCTTCATGTTGTAGGATCTGGAATAGTTCAAGTAGAAAACGGTCATTTCAATGATGTATTATGTGTTCCAAGTCTTTCTTGTAACCTTCTATCAGTATATCAAATCACTCATTTGGGTAAAGGTAAAACTGTAGAGTTTTCACCTCACGAAGTTGAAATCAAGGATCTAAAATATCCTACGCATGTTCTTGCAACTAGAATTACTAATGATATTACTATGTTGTACAAGTTTGACAACTTTGGGTCATCATATTTTTCATCAGTTTTTGTTACTCATAGTGATGACTTGAGAAAACTTTGGCATGAGCAGTTTGGTCATCTAAACTATCACTCATTGCAACAATTATGTAATCAACATATAGTGACTGGTCTTCGTCTTGTTTCATGTAGAGATGGTGTTTGTTCTGGTTGTGTTCTCGACAAACATCATCGGGATAGTTTTGACAAATGTGCCTCTTGGCAAGCCTCGGGCCCTTTGCAGCTTGTTCACAATGATTTGTGTGGTCCACTTTATTCTCCTTCTTTTTCTGGGTGCAAGTATTTCTTAATTTTCATTGATGACTTTTCCATACGTACTTGAGTTTACTTTTTAAAACTTAAGAGCAAATTTTTTGACAGGTTTTTGGCCTACAAGGCCCTTGTAGAAAAGAAATTTGGACATCAAATTCAAAGGTTAAGAACAGATATTGGAGGCGTATATGTGAACAATAATTTTACAAGTTACTGCACTACACATGGCATCCAAATGAAACACGTTGTTCCATATACACCACAACAAAATGGTGTTGTTGAGGGAAAGAACCGCACATTAAAATAAATGGATAATTGTATGATCCACTCTAAGGGATTAAGTCTAAAGTATTGGGAAGAAGCCATCAACTGTGCAAATTACATAGTAAATTGCACTCCAACAAAGGCTCTTAAAAATATAACACTGGAAGAATCTTGGACTAAAATTAAACCAGATGTAAGTCACTTCTGTGTATTTGGCAGTATATCATGGGCTCACATTCTTGATGAGAAAAGGAAAGAATTGCAACCTAAAATTGAGAAGTGTATATTTGTTGGTTATTCTAAAGATGTCAAATGTTATAGACTTCTTCAATCGCATTGTAATGAAATTATTATTAGAAGAGATGTTAAATTTGATGAAAATCTCTTGGCCTGCGAGCCTAATTTGGTGTTTGTGCCTTTTTTGGCATGCAAGCCTGATTCAACATTTGTGCCTTCTTTGGCCTGCGAGCCTAATTCAGCGTGTGTTCCTTCTTTGGCCTATGAGTAATATTTGATGTTTGTGCTTTCTTCTGTTCTAGTTTCTTTTTCAAATGATGACAGTGAGGATGAAAATCCACCTCCACCTGCTCACCTTCCTCCAGATGATTCTTTTGAACCCAAACTAGCACCAGCTCCAGCTCCACTGCTTCCTAGATGGGTCCATTCATCATGAGAAGCAATTGGTGATGTTGTCGGTGATCCTTAATATCAGCGTCAGACAGGTTCACAGTTCCAGTAAGCCTCTTCTATTTTAGCTCAAGTTTCAGACACTCATGATCTAGAGACATTTGCAGAAGCTTCAGGTCATCCATACTGGGATACAACAATGAATGAAGATTATCGTTCTTTAATGGAAAACAATAATTGGGATCTTGTAGTTCTTCCAAAAGGAAGAAAACTTGTCAAATGTAAATGGGTCTAAAGAACTAAGTATGCATAAAATCGAAGTGTTGAAAGACACAAGGCTCAGTTAGTTTCCAAAGGATTTTCCCATGTTGAAGGAATTGATTATAATGAAACCTTTGCCCCTGTAGACATAATGAATTCCATCCACCTTGTTCTTACCATTGTTGCCTCACATAAATGGGAGGTCTATCAAATGGATGTTAAATATGCCTTCTTGCATGGCTATTTGCAAGAAGAAATCTACATGTAACAACCTCCTGGATATTTCTAGAATGACTCTAGCCTTGTTTCTCACCTTAAGAAATCTCTTTATGGTATTAAGAAATCTCCCCAAGATTGGTATGCCAAAATGGACAACTTTCTTATTGCCACTGGATTCTCTAGATGCCATTCTGATCCTAATGTCTATACTAATAAAATAGGAATCCATCTCATAATCCTTGTACTTTATGTTGATGACCTTATCCTTACTGGTAGTGACTCAAAAAATTTAAACCATGTGAAAACCAACCTTAAGAATAAATTTGAAATGACAGACTTAGGCTTTTTGCACTATTTCCTTGGCCTCCAAGTTTTGCAAACCAATGAAGAAATTTGTATTTCCCAATCTAAGTATTCTTATGACCTTCTTCATCACTTTCACATGGAAAATTGTAAACCAGCCCCTTCTCCCTTCCAGTATGGAGTCAATATTGTTGCCACCTGTACTTCTATTGAAGTTGATGCCACCTTGTACCATCAATTAGTTGGTAGCCTCTTATACTTGAGTCATACCCATCCTAATATTTCCTTTGTTTTTGGTCTTGTTGCCCGGTATATGCAAACACCCCATGATATCCATTGGAAATAATCTAAAAGGATACTTCTCTATGTCTATGGTATAGTTCAGTTCAAGATACATTATTGCTAGCAGAAAAAAACCTCCTATGACTACACCAAAGTTTAGAATGTAGGAAGATCAATTAACCATATAAAAGTCAACTACTTCTCTAACTACCCCAAACATACCAAAACTCATACAAGAAAAGCAAAGATGAGAGGGATTGGGTAACTTGATCCCCTTGCATTTGAAAGATTTGTTGACTGTACGCCTCCTCCCAGGGTTGGCCTGCATTCAAAGATTGACAAACAACAAAAAACAAGCATGATATTTCATGTACAAATTAGGGTTAGATGTTAGAATGTCAAAACACAAACCATTAAAAGCATTCAATACACCATGATTTGGGACAGGAAAAGTAATTATTTTATTAATAACTCAATGATTATACCTTTACAACCAAAGTCGGCTACTGCTCCATGAACCTGGTCTGGGATCCTCTTCACCAAGCTCCAAGTGCACCTACTACTGAGTTTCCTCTTGCAAGTGCCCTCTTAGGGTTATAACAGATGTCCCCTAATGTGTGAGGTCAAAAGAGAATCTGATGGTCAAAATACATTACAAAATCTTCACCAATGTACGAAACAAGATAGCCCGGGACCAAAGTTCGAGAGGTGCCATCTGCAAAACAACAATTGTCTCTTTGAGGTGGGCATACCCATGCTCGAGATGAAATAAATCATGGTTTCCAATCAAATACACTACAGATCCATGTCATATAACTATATAAAGTGTAGTCATGAGCAATACACAGCATATCTACATCTCAAAATCAAATATATATACAAGTACAGTATCCATCTTCAAGAAGACAATAATGCCCGATGGCTACAGATGAGGTCTTCATAGCTCGAGAAACAACTTCAATATCTTCAAAACTTGGGAAGGAGTACTATGTGAGTGTATGACTTCACTACCTAGAGGTCTTCAATGACTCGGCGAGAAAAGACAAGAGGATCTCAATGATCAGGCAGAGAACTTCGTTGATTTTGAATCAGGACTTGATTAGACTTTCGAGATAGCCGAGTCATGTGGTCAAGAGACAAACTCCAGAAAGGCCAACTTGGGTTGGGTGAAACTTCCCTTGGAAAACAGCACGAAAGATGATCAGACTCAGGAAGCATGACATTGACATAATTTCATGATGTAGGAGGCAACACAAACTCTCCATGTGTTTGGAAGAGTAACCAAATGGAGGAGGACACAGCTCTATGTAGCGATAAAAACTTCCTAAGGTCATATTATATTCCAATGCTTGATGAACAAATGGAAGGATGTGCTTTATCCAAGGGTGACACATTGTGCTGCCAAAAAAGAATATATATTTCCCATCCCCTCTTTTTGGGTTTTTTTATTTTTTTGTCTTTTTCAATTTTTTAAAGAGCTTTGAAAAAAACTAAAAGAATGTTATGTTACAAAGGAGGAACGAGTGTCACCAGCAAGCATACTAGTTCTAGGCGCAAGGAACACACTAATGCTCAGAGAAAGGAAACATGTGCAGGAAAAGGACACTCAAGAAAAATTCCTCTATGGGTCAAGGTGTCATGTCACAGAGGCAAAGTGCTACAAGGATTGTGTATAAGGCATGCTTCAAAGGTTCAGTTGAGAGCAACATGGAGTCAGCATTAGGCCAAATACGCAGAGATGCAAATGAAATTAACAAGAAACAATAAAAACCCCTTCAATTTAATTTTAACGAGCCCAAATAAGGTAAGCTCGGTAGTTTTTCATTTTTAGAGAGTCTGAAAAAACATAAAAGAAGACTCCAAGAAGTACCTTTTTCGGAGATAGTCTAGTCGGTTCGAAAAAGGGGTAAACTAGCACTGAAAATACATCTATTCAAAACCATTTTAACGAGTGTGAAAATAACAAGATCACTCAACAATCTTTTCAATTTTAAGGAATCTGAAAAGAGCTTAACTATGGACTCACTGCCTTTTTTTGGATTTAGTCTCCTTAGCCCGATAAAGTATAAAAGTTACTAAGGAGAACTCTCCCAGCAAGATTAATCTTCCGAGGCATACCTTTTTCCTCTCTAATCTACAGGTCAAAAAAAGGGGTGAACTCATGCCAGTAGTGTTGATGGGAGAAATCGACCGCCCGTCAACTGAGAGAGTGGAACCAATTCGAGGTTGTCTAATAACCCAAGCCGTTTGGGATGAACCACCCTGACGGGTTTAGCGGCTCCGTTAGCCGATGTAAGGTCCAAAGAGAACAAAATAAATCTAATCTAAACTAACTAATTTAAATAAAACTAAATAAAACAAACTAAACTAACTAACAATAAATAAAACTAACTAATAAACTAATCTAATTAAAACTAACTACTAAACAAACTAAATTAAAACTAATTATTAAAACAAACTAAAGTAATCTAATTATTCTATAAACACAATCTACTAATTACTACTATACTAACTCTAACTAATTTACTATCTAACTACTAACTGTAATATAACTTATTCACAAAATATACAATATCCACAGTTTACAGATTTAAATAAAACCTGAAAAAACTCATTTTTGCAGTCTGCCCTAAGACAGCGAGAGATATTTTTTTTTTGTTGCTTTTATAATTTTATGAACAGAAATAAGACAGAAAAATAACTATACTAAATCACTAATCTAAACTAAAAATACATCTAATCAAACTACTTGAATTATACTAAACAAATTAAAGAAAATAATCACAAACTAACCTGGAGATACGCTCCAAGTTTGCCCTGTGTATGATGACTGTACTAGCAGGTCGGAGGAAGGAAACTCGCACCGAATAATCTAGAAGCTTCTCATAAACGATAGCTGCAATGCTCTTTACGTTTGCTTACAGGACAAACAAGACATAAAAATCATAACAATTATATGATTTATAAATCTCTACAATTAGGTAAACCTGTTATGCAAAGACTTATACAGAATAAACCAATTAATGAAGAAGAGAAATATGTCATTCATAAACTGAATCAAGTAATTGGTATGTTTTTAAATACTGGAAGAAATCAGATATGGATCATATTAATTAATTCATATCATTTGCAAAAGACTAACATAGCTAAAGTAGTCATTAATCAAATGCAAATTAATAACATAAACATGAAACAAAAAAATTGATATTATGAAAGCTAAAGCTGTAGCAGAACATCAATTTCTGTCTCAGTCTCTATTAGATATCCATTATCCTGGTTCTCCCACAAGCGAGGATGATCCTTATTACAAAAAATAATAAGTATTTAAAGGTTTTCCACAGGGTAAAACCTTCCTATGGAAGTTATAAAACTGTTTACATGAAATCTGGGAAGATCTCCCAAAGTTGTCTAAACTAGGAAATTAAAATAAAACTAAAACATCCAAATATCCTCTAGACTATCCATCAAATCCCATGCAATTTGAATTCACCTGAAAAGGACCAGAAATGAACAAATTAGAAGGATCTTTTATTAATAAAATGATTGAAAATTTAATTCTATAGACTAGGTACAGAATCATCTGATTCTGTAGCTAGTCTAAAATAAGATACAGAATCAGAATTGAGATTAATTCAAATCTTTTTGAAGAATTAATTTTAATCATCATCCACGAACTATTTGAAAACGAATCATTTAGTTTGAAATTATTATACCATTCGAGATCAAACAGGATTCACATCATTCAACCGAATACAGAGATAGGAATACTCTGTTTCAATTATTATCATAAGTCGGGTGAACAAAATCATATGGAACAGCACTGTAATCGTTTCTCAACAAATCGAATCTATCAGTTGTAAAATCATTTTGATATTCAATTAAAAACAAATCAAATCGCAAATACTTCGTTATACTTGTCTCATCAACAGGAGAAATAATCGAATCGAACAGGATTATTTTCAAATCATGATAACTGTATAGCAAACGATTTAGGCTGTGAGCAAATTCAATCCA
>JASDQU011249233.1:0-23328 GCA_032191745.1 Picea mariana
ATGGCTTCTTTTAAAAAAAAAAAACCAGCGTACAGGACTATCTCGAGCAGACTGCCTGTTGGAACCTTCATGCTTTTCATTTAATGAGTGAGCCGAGGTTTCAACTACCTCCTCCCACCTTCATTTACTTTAAGCAGGGATCAAGGTCAAGGCCGAATTGAAATAGTACCTGGAGAATGTAGTGATCCCTTCTGCAGCTAAACCCGGCGCTTTGGCCCTTTGCACAGTTCTTTCTATCAGACTAAGTGACCACGGGATGTGACCTTGTGCCTATCTTCAAAGGTGTTTTCAGGATTTCGCGTTTCAACGAATCTAAAATGCAATGGAAGGAGGAGACCCTCTGTTCTCTTGATGTCTCGGTAGCCGAAATGGCTTGATTGCACGCCACATGTCCCATTGGATGAACGACCTAGATCACTTCTCAAATGTGGGACCACCTCTGGCCTAGACCCTTTTGGAATTTCAGGCTTTGAGGTTCTGAAATGCAATGGAAGGAGGAGACCCTCTGTTCTCTCGAAGTCCCGATAGCTGAAATGGCCTGATCACGTGCCATGTGCCCCATTGGATGGATGGCCTAGATCACTTCTCAAATGTGGGACCACCTCTGGCCTGGACCCTTTTGACGTTTCAGGCTTCAGGGTTCTGAAATGAAGTGGAAGGAGGAGACCCTCTGTTCTCTCGAAGTCTTGGTAGACGAAATGGCTTGATTGTGCACCACGTGTCCCATTGGATGGACGGCCTAGATCACTTCTCAAATGTGGGACCACCTCTAGCCTGGACCCTTTCAGTGTTTCGAGCTTCAAGGTCTTGAAATGCAGTGGAAGGAGGAGACCCTATGTTCTCTTGAAGTCCCAATAGTTGAAATGGCTTGATCGTGCACCACGTGTCCCATTGGATGGATGGCCTAGATCACTTCTTGATCAACGGTCCTAGTTCTTTTGAGATTTTAGGCTTCGGGGTTATGAAATGCAGTGAAAGGATGAGACCCTCTATTCTCTCGAAGTCCCTGTAGCTGAAATGGCTTGATCGTGCACCATGTGTCCCATTGGATGGATGGCCTAGATCACTTCTCAAATGTGGGACTGCCTCTGGCCTAGACCCTTTCGGTGTTTCATGCACCGGGGATACATGATGCAAGGAGGAGAGACCCTTGTATGTTGAAGTCTTGGTAGCCGAAACATCGAAATGGCTTGATCGTTTCGTGAGTTTGCCATAGGAGATGAGCTCAGGCGCTTGACCACATGCAACTCTGGGACCCAAACTTACCCGATGGCCATTGATCTGCCCCATCTTTGGATCCTCGTCGTTGAAAGACAAAGTGCCCGCTGGCTTGATTTTAAGCCTGAAATGGAGATTTTACACGTGCTATGCTTGGGCGCTCATGACTGCAGCCTTTGAATAAAATGCATTTGATGGGTTTTTAAACCCCATTTCTTTGCATTTTACACCAAGGGCCTGAAATCGAAGAGAAACACCCTACTTGAAGGAATTGGTGCTAACATTAGGCTCCATGGCGGATAGAGTCATCCCTGTGATGCTCTAAGAACTCATTTTGCAGCTTCAGTGCCTTCTGTTGGGCTATGGAGTCAAGCTCAAAACACCCTATTGAAAATACAAGCCGAAAAGTAAAAGAAAAACAAAATAAACATACATGCTCAAAGGAGCTTATTTATGTACAGTCCTAAACTAATAAAATCCTTTACATGGGGCTAGGTGAAAGTAAACTTCCACCATAGCCATTCAATTAACTTCTTGAAGGGAATCTCCTTCACTCTGTCAATGATTGGTAACAGATGATGCAACCGCGACAATAGAATGGTTACATCCATCATCTTTTCTCCAAGGGCCGAAATTGAGATCAAATTGGGTGGCTCCAAGATATGAAGGAAATGCCACTCCATGTACTTGCTAACAGGCTCATAGAATGGGTGGTAGATCCTTGAAGAATTGTAACATGCAACATGGTCTGCTCTGCGGCTTCTCACACATCGTTGAATATCTATCGCAAGCTCAAGTGAATGAGAGGCTAATGCAGGCTGACTGATTTCAGACGATGGTTGCTCACCTATAGGCTCTGAGAAGGCTATAAATTGTATCTTCGGCTCCTCCTCCTCTTCTCCATGGCTTTCCCAAGGATCATATTCATAATCATCATAAATAGGGACCATGGGAAAGCTCTTCTTGCTGTCATGTCGGTCAGAGTCTTTATAGTGATCAAATGTAGGATATGCTTGCTGCTCATCATCACTAGAATATTCATCAAAAAAGGGTTGCCCTTCATTTCTATGATCAACCTCCAGAATAGTGATCCCATCGAGAATATAAATGTCAAAAATATCCATTTCAGGGACAGCGGTAACTGTTGCTTATGGTTGTTCATACATAATATCTTTCTCTTTAATCCTAGGTAAAAATATATCATGGGAAACCTCCTAAAGGAAAAGAGAAGAATCCTCTTTTACAACCATCTCTTCGTTAAAAGATGGAAGGTCTTCGTCATCATAAGCATGGTTGCTAGGAACATCTGCTTCAACCTTATATCCAGGAGAGCCATCTACTATAGAAAACATCTACTCTATAAACTCATAATTTTCACAAGAGGCATGTTGATCTTTATGAACATCTAAAAGAACAGATGTATCTGAAATGATGTCAGATGCTCCCGTGCTAGGGCTAACATAATTAATATCATTCAATGCCTCTATATTTTCATAGAAAATTCTTTCCTCCACAATAAAAGCTTCATCACAAACATGGTCTTTAGGGCTGGCCGAAGCTTCATGAAGCAAAGAAAACTCATCACAACAATTTTCATGCAAACACTCAGCTGGGAAGTAATCTTTACAAAATGAATTGAAAGTTGTATGAAAACCTGTCAAAGAATGGATGCTTGCAGTGGGAAGAGATCGACACCAATCAAGAGCAGATCCCTTTAATGAATACTAATGGCAATGCAGCCCCTTCACCACCCACAAGTCGGAAGGTCCACGGGCACTCACAGGATCTTCTTTCCACTCAGCCCGAAGAACTCCAAGGTTCTTCTATTTCCCTATCGTGAAATCTGCGCCCACAGTTCTCTTCAGCTCGATCCTCCTTCAATACCTTTGGAGGATTAGAACTCGCGGCTTCGCAAGTTCGCTATCGACCACTGGGCTCTCGAATCCCCGAGACCCGATGGCCAGTCAAATCGCTGACTTATCCCCTGTCGAGACTTCTGCTCTGTCGTGACTTCGGCTCTATCGCGACTTCGCTACTCGCGATACCAAGCTCTTGGTTCTTCAAGCCCCGATACCCGATGCACAGAAACTTCGATGCACGTGNCCCTTATCTTGTTGGGACTTCAGATTTCGTGGGATCATGAATTCTAACCCCAAATATTCGGGACTTCTCGCGACGAGATCCTGATGACTTCGTGCCACCTGTACTCCACTTCTCAGACTCCTTGTGGCCCACACTGTCTGTGCAACTTTCAAGATATCACGTATCGAAATATCATGATTCTTGTTGCGAACCTTTGGAGCTTCATCTTACGAGTCCCCGATACACGATGCTACGTGTAGGCCCGATGGCTCCTTCTGACTCGGATCAATGACTCTAGTCCCTCCTGGGCTTTGAATCCCTTGGACGTTCTCGTTGTAACCTCCTCACACCTTCGTGATATGCGACGGTCCACGGGACTTCGCAAAATATCCTTGAAGGATTTTGACCATCCGTTCTTCCTTTGCTAAAACTGCAAAATGAAGGAGTACCTCTCCATGAGGCTCGTTCGCCTCCTCGCCAACCGGTGACGCTTCCTCTCTTCTCTTTCCATGGAAACTTTCCTACACTTACCCTTCCGTGAGTTCAAAGGTCTATTCCTCCTGATCTTGTTCTCGACTTCTCAAGTCCTTTTTGAGAACTTCTTGCACGCACTCCTTGCGGAAAATCTTCAACAACGTCTAAGTGTTGAAGGCACTCGACTCTGCGCACTCCTGCAGCAGCAGTCTTCAAAGCTTTTCTCAGGTTCACAACTCTGAGGCTTTTCCTTGGCCTGCGCACTCCTGGCATGACACTTGTGCCTAACTACACCTTCGAGAAATGAGAACAAAAGCTATCTCTAATTGAACCCTTCTGTCAACGCACTCCTTGCGGACAATTCGACTGCACTCCTTGCAGGAATTCTCTGGCTCAATTAGAGAAACAATTGAAACTCATTCCCTCACCCTCTCAGACTTCAATTCAACCATGAAATCACATACACAGCATATAAAAGCAAATGCACAACAAGAAGCAAACATCCATGAGCATAACATCAGTACACAGAGAAATAACACAAACCATGAAATTGAATCAAAGCTTTCTTCTATTAATTCAATATCTGTACACAGAGTGTTCTTTACACGGCTCTCTGCTTGATCCTCTCTTCTTTAATGCTTGATAATGTTACAATGATACAATGAGGGTGTCTATATCCATTTTCCCTTTTGGACTCTAAAGCTATCAAATCTAGAATTAAATTCCTATCTACCAGCATTAACTAAAATAAATGTCATCTATCTACCTAAGGACGAGAGCTATCCGCTCAAGGTCCATTACAATATACAAAGTGCACCTTCATAAATGGCTTCATTAAAGACTTGCGCAACATTCCCAAAGTGTTTTCAAAATTTGTTGTTGGCTTTCCCAGCTGTCTTTCCGCTTCCGCGCTGGCTCACTTCATGAGTTGGCGATGTTCCTGCATCATACTCCTCGGCTTGAAAAAATTCATGGGCTCCTGTCCATGGGATCCTGCATGGTCTGTCCATTCTTTTGTATCACTGATTCACTCTCCCAGCTGGCATATTCTACTGGATGATTCTTCCACTTGACCAGATACTCAAAGTATTCTTTTCTCCTGGTCTTCTTACCTACTCGCTTGTCTAGTATGCATTCCATCTGTGGCTTCTCTGCTATGGGCATCTGCTTCGTCCACTAGATCATTGGTTGCTCAGTTGCAGTCTCTACTTCTCCAGCCTTTTATGGGTATTGCTCAGTTGCAGTCTCTACTTCTCCAGCCTTGTATGGGTATAAATCTACGATGTTGAATATCGGAGATATTTCGATGCCATCCGGAAACTCGATTTCATAAGCATTTTCTCTTAATTTCTTCAGGACCTTGCATGGCCCGATTTTCTTCATTTTCAGCTTGTTGTATGTTCCTCTTGGGAACCTTTCCTTCCTTAAATGTGAGAGAACCAGATCACCAACTTCAAACTGAAGTTGTCTCTGATGTTGATCTTCTTTGTGCTTATACTCTTGATTTGAATCTATCAGTCACTGCTTCACCCTGTTGTGAAGTTCTTTCATCGCCTCAGCGAATTCCTCTGCACTAGCACTGCTAGTCACATTTTGTTCTAAATCCCTTAATTCAGAAACTCCTCTCAGTTGCACCCCATATACAACCTAAAATGGAATTTTCCCTGTACTTCGATTAACTGAATCATTGTATGCGAACTCTGCCTGTGGCAATACACTATCCCAACTGCTATGGTGCTCTGTCACCAAGCTTCTCAGTGAATCTCTCAGAATTTTGTTGACCACTTCCGTTTGTCCATTCGTCTGAGGATGATAAGCAGAACTAAAAGCTAAGTTAGTTCCTAGCTTCTTCCATAGCGTCCTCCAAAAATTCCCTATGAATTTTGTGTCTCTGTCCGAAACTATACTCTTTGTCAATCCATGAAGTCGAATGATCTCCTTGAAAAACAAATTTGCGATGTGAGTCGCATCGCTAGTCTTCTAGCATGGAATGAAATGTTCCATCTTAGAAAACTTGTCCACCACCACAAAGATGGAATCAACACCTCTTTGGGTCCTCGGCAAACCCAATACAAAATCCATGCTTATCGCCTCCCATGGTCTTTCTGGTATGGGCAATGGCTGATAAAAACCCGCATTCTGCTTCCTTCCCTTCGAATGTTGGCAAATTCGACATATGTCAACAAATATCTTGACATCTACTCGCATCCCTGGCCAAAAGTAAGACTCGCTCAACTTTGTGAACGTCTTATCATGACCAAAATGTCCTGCTAAGCCCCCACTATGCTTCTCTTTCAACAGGTTCTCCCTCATGAAGCAATTCGGAATACACAGTTGATTGCCTCTAAACAACAATCCCTCCTGGAGCATGTAATCTATCCAAGGACTCCGATCTCTAAGAACTATATTCTCAGCTACTTCATACGCTTCTCCAAAATCTGCATCTCCTGCGTACATGCTCCTGAGATTTTCAAAACCCAATGTTTTGACTCGGAATTCCTGCAGCAACAAACACTTCCTTCTCAAAGCATCAGCCGCTTTGTTAGCAGTACCCGAAATATGCTTAATCAAAAATGTGAAATTCTGCATATACTCTACCCATTTAGCATGTTTCTGATTCAACTTCTCTTGTTGACTCACAAACTGTAATGCATGATTATCGCTATACAAAACACATTCTTTTGGGATCAAGTAATGCCTCCACTTCTTCAACGCCTGTATGATAGCATAAAATTCTTTATCATACGTGGAGTATTTCAGCTTCGCTTTATCAAGCTTCTCACTGAAATATGCAACTGGTCTATCTTCCTGACTCAAGACCGCTCCTATGGCAAACCCGCTTGCATCACAATTCACCTGAAATGTCTTCTGGAAATCTGGTAACACCAAAACCGGTTGTTCCGTTATCTTCCGCTTCAACAGATTGAAGCTCTTCTCAGCCTCTGTTGTCCATTGAAAAGACTTATGCCGCTTTTTCACTGTATCCATCATTGCTGCGCTAATCCCACTGAAATTCCTGATGATTTTCGGTAGAAGCTAGCTAATTCATGAAAACTTCTCACCTCGAAAATATTTCTCAGTGATGGCCAATTCTTTATCACTTCCACTTTATCCGGATCCATCCTCAATTCATTCGCCGAAATAACAAAACCCAAATAAATGAGTTCTGTCTTCATAAATGAGCACTTCTTCATGTTAATCAACAGCTTCTCTTGCTGTAGCTTCCTCATCACAATGGACAAATGCTTCAGATGTTCAGCCTTTGTCTTGCTGAAAATCAGTATATCGTCCAGATATACGACGAAAAACTTTCCGATGAATTCCCTCAAGACTTCATTCATCAACCTCATAAACGTACTCGGCGCATTTTTCAAGCCAAACAGCATGACTAGCCATTCATACAGTCCTTCATTTGTCTTGAAGGTTGTCTTCCACTCATCATCTTCTCTCATGCGAATCTGGTGATATCCGCTTTTCAAATCTATTTTTGAAAAATACTTTGCCCCACTCAGGCAATCCATCAGATTGTCCATCCTTGGTAATGGAAATCTGTACCTAATGGTTATTTTTTTGATCACTCTTGAGTCGGTACACATTCTCCAGCCTCCATCTTTCTTTGGACTGAGTACTGTCAGAACAGCACACAGACTCAAGCTTTCCCTGACTAATCCTTTGTCCAATAACTCCTAGACCTGCCTCTTAACCTCCTCATTTTCTTGCGGTGTCAACCTGTACGCGGCTTTGTTCGGAAAACTAGCTCATGGTATGAGGTCTATCTAATGACTCACACTCCTCATCGATGGCAACGAACGAGGTAATTCATCTACCATTATGTCAGCGAACTCTTCCAGCAGTTCCTGAATCTCATCTGGTAGGTCATCCACTCTTGTGCTAGTCAGAACAATCCTTAACTTTCTGACCACAAAGAATTGTGGATATTCCTTCTTCTCCATCTCCGTAAGAAGCTCCTTCCCACTCATGAGAAGTATTGTGTTGCTTACTTCCGGTTTCACCTCCTTATCCTTTATCGGAAGCAACCTGTATGTCCTCCCATTCCTCTCCAGGGTATATGTGTTCATCCTCCCGTCATGAACCACATTTCTGTCATATTTCCATGGTCTCCCTAGCAATAAATGACATACATCCATAGGAATGACATCACAGAGTACCTTATCATTATACTCCCCTATCTTGAATTCAACCAAGCATTGTTTAGTGACACTTACCTGATGTCCCTTCTGTAGCCATGAAACTTTGTATGGACTCGGGTGATCAGTCGTCTCCAGCTCCAGTTTTTCTACCATCTCGATTGAAACGAGATTATCTGTGCTACCGCTATCCACAATAACCTTGCATACCCAATCCTCGGTCTTGCAAGCTGTTCTGAAAAGTCTGGTCCTTTGAGCAGAGTCCTCCACCTCCTTTCTGGGTGTTAAGAGAACTTTACGCATCATCAGCGACCTTCCGCCTTCTATATCTTTGGTCTCAACATCCTGCTTTTGTGCTTCGGTGATGTGAGCTTCTCCACTATCCTTCTTCTTCTCTGGACACTCAAATGACATGTGCCCAACTTTCCCACATGTGAAGCATGTGATGACTCCACCTCGGCCTCTTCCTCTACCTCTGGTTCAAGGAAAAGTATTTGCGTCAGCATAATCTCCCCTCTGCTCATTATGCTACCCTCTATGTTCAACATATGGGCCCCTCTGTGAGGTACTAGCTCTTTCTACTCTACCCTGAGGCTTCTTCCATTCCTCCTTGGGTTTCTGGTACTTGTCCTGGGCAACTGCTTTGCCTCTGGGATGACTTCTGCCTCGGCCTCGTTGACCTTGCTTATGGCTCAACTTCTCTTAAGCTTTCAAAGCCATCTGATAAGCATCCTCCATCGTTCGGATGGTTACCATGCTCAATTCATCCTGAATGTCATATCTCATACCATTCAGATATCTAGCAACCTTCTCATCATCACTCTCCCGATGACCTGCTCTGATGTTCAGTCGATAGAATTCTTCAGTGTATTCTTTCACTGTCATCATCTTCTGTCTCAGGTTCTGCGTCCTCCTGAACAGAGAAATTTGATAGTCCCTTGGGATGAACTTCTCCTTCATCTTCGTAATCATTCGATCCCAACTCTTAATCTTCTTCTTTCCTTTGCAGCGTCTGTCAGTTTGTAGCTCATCCCACCATAATTCTTCATGTCCTTTCAAACGCGTGACAGCATGCCTGACCTTCTTGTCCTCTTCGATCTCTTCATAGTTGAAGTAGTTATCAAGAGATCTAATCTAGTCTAGTAGCTCTTCTGCATCTAGATTCCCCTCATAAACTGGAATGCCCATCTTCGCCTTCGCACCCATTCTGGTGATAGCTTTTATCAATCGCTCAGTCGATGCATCTTCGGCTGCAACTTCCTCCTCGCATTCAGCCTCAATCTCGTTGTTGGAATCACTAAGATCCCCTGCACTAGCTGTGCGTCTCTGAGCTGTCTCCATCTCCTCGAGTCTTGCTCGAAGATCTCTCATCTATCTCTCCATTTCTGGATTTCCTTCCGGCCTACCTCTTCTCCTCACCTCCCTATCTTCTGGGTTAGGTGATTGTCTTTCTCTCCAAGGCGGCATGGCGGATTCTCTTCTCTCTCTGCTACAGAAAACAAAGAGTTAGTCCTGCTCTGATACCACTTAATGGCAACGTGGCCCCTTCACCACCTGCAGGTCAGAAGGTCCATGCGCACTCACAAGATCTTCTTTCCACTCGGCCCGAAGAACTCCAAGGTTCTTCTATTTCCCTATCGGGAAATCTGCGCCACAGTTCTCTTCGGCTCGATCCTCCTTCTCTACCTTCGAAGGATCAGAACTCACGGCTTCGTAAGTTCTCTATCGACCACTGGGCTCTCGAATCCCTGAGACCCGATGGCCAGTCAAATCGTTGACTTATCCCTTGTCGCGATTTATGCTTTGTCGCGACCTCAGCTCTATCACGACTTCACTACTCGCGATACCAATATCTTGGTTCTTCAACCCCCGATACCCGATGCGAAGAAACTCCGATGCACGTGTGAGTTGACTTTTCAACGGCCCCCTTATCTTGTCCAGACTTTGGATTTTGCGGGATCACAAATTCTAACCCCAAATATTCGGGACTTCTCGCGGCGAGATCCCGATGACTTTGTGCCACCTGTACTCCACTTCTCCGACTCCTTATGGCCCACACTGTCTGTGCAACTTTCAGGATATCGCGATTCTCGTTGCGAACATTTGGAGCTTCATATTATGAGTCCCCAATACATGATGCTACGTGTAGGCCCGACGGATCCTTCTGACTCGGATCAACGACTATGCTCCCTCCTAGGCTTTGAATCCCTCGGACGTTCTCGTTGTAACCTCCTCGCACCTTCATGAGATCCGACGGTCCACGGGACTTTGTGAAATCTCCTCGAAGGATTTCGACCCTTTCGTTCTTCCTTTGCTAAAACTGCAAAATGAAGGAGTACCTCTCCAAGAGACTCGTTCGCCTGCTCACCAACCGACAATGCTTCCTCTCTGCTCTTTCCACGGTAGCTTTCCTGCACTTACCCTTCCATGAGTTCAAAGGTCTATTCCTCCTGAGCTTGTTCTCAACTTCTCAAGTCCTTTTTGAGAACTTCTTGCATGCACTCCTTGTGGCAAATCTTCAACAACATCTAAGTGTTGAAGGCACATGACTCTGCGCACTCCTACAGCAGCAGTCTTCAAAGATTTGCTCAGGTTCACAACCCTGATGCTTTTCCTTGCCCTACACACTCCTTGCATAGCACTTGTGCCTAACTACACCTTCGAGAAATGAGAACAAAAGCTATCTCTAATTGAACCCTTCTGTCAACGCACTCCTTGCGGACAATTCGACTGCACTCCTTGCAGGAATTCTCTGGATCAATTAGAGAAACAATTGAAACTCATTCCCTCACCCTCTCAGACTTCAATTCAACCATGAAATCACATACACAGCATATAAAAGCAAATGTACGACAGGAAGCAAATATCCATGAGCATAACATCAGTACACAGAGAAATAACACAAACCATGAAATTGAATCAAAGCTTTCTTCTATTAATTCAATATATGTACACGGAGTGTTCTTTACACAGCTCTCTGCTTGCTCCTCTCTTCTTGAATGCTTGATAATGTTACAATGATACAATGAGGGTGTCTATATCCGTTTTCCCTTTTGGACTCTAAAGCTATCAAATCTAGAATTAAATTCCTATCTACCAGCATTAACTAAAATAAATGTCGTCTATCTACCTAAGGATGAGAGCTATCCGCTCAAGGTCCATTACAATATACAAAGTGCACCTTCATAAATGGCTTCATTAAAGACTTGCACAACATTCCCAAAGTGTTTTCAAAATGTGTTGTTGGCTTGCCCAGCTGTCCTTCCTCTTCCCCGTTGGCTCGCTTGATGAGTTGGCGATGCTCCTGCATCAAATACCTAAAAAGCTTAATCTGGACATCTTCATGCATGATATTAAGTCAATGAATAACTTCATGAAAGTCCAGTAAATGCTCAGCTTGTACCTTCAAATTTTTTTCTTGAAATTCAGGCAGGATATCTTCCCATTCATCTCTATCAGGCAGTGGATTAGGAAAACCAACTATCTGGGAAAAGTCACAGAAAGAAAACCTTTGAGCTAAGATATTTTCCATATCGAAACAGTGGAGTTCCCAACCGATTCTCGAATCATGGAGTCGCCAGGTGAAAGATGCGTAGCTTCGAATGTGACTACTCTTTGTTCACCGTCAAAGGCCAGATCCTAATGTTGTTGTTACCATAGGGAACTTCTCAAGATAAGAAAGAAGCTGCTGAAAACCTTCTCAAGAAAGATCCTATGGGTTATCTTTCAGGTGTGCTAACAGTAGCCACAACTGAAACAATGATGTGGAAACATTGGAGTTGCCAGGTGCACAGTTGCAATCTTTAAAATCTCTAATGCCTGATGCACCTTTAGAATCAAAGGCTCAATGTCATTCAATCTTGGGGAAAATTTGCAACTTCCTCCACGGCAACGGCGCCAGAAATGTTGGATTCGGAAGTCACTCCTAGATTGCAACAAGAGCAAAGCCCGACACCCATTAGTTTTATGTCACGATTTGTTTATAAAGGTTGATCAAATGGAAAGAAACTTAGAACCATGTCGTTCTAACTCAGAAAACTAGGCTGGAACAACAGTGACATATGAGGTCTTGACCTAACTTAAGCTAGTAATAATGATAGTGGTGAGTAAGTGGAGGGAAAGAGAGGGGAAATAAAGTATTCTCTGGACATCCGATCTTCCAGCAGTCTTTAAAAAAGAGGAAAATTCTCGGATATCAGATCCTCTTAGAGCCGAATAAACTTCAAAATGAACCTAAAAAGATTACAGAACTGCTATAATCAAACCTACATTATATAGCTGTGCAACACCCAACTGGATCATCCATGCCTGGGCTTTCAGATTCAGAGGGAAAAGGAAAAGAAGAAGTTGGCTGCCATTAAGCAAGAAGTCTCAAATTTTCTTGTATAACCAGAGAACTCAAGGCTAAATTAAAGTTTTACAATTGGGAGTTGTGCTCTACCATCGATGCTTACAAAAATACAAAAACCGAGTAAATATACTCCCTAAACATTCACCCAGCAGAGGTGTCTTAGAACTTCTAGGGCGTGGCATCTCTTTAGTCAAATCTGGCCCGAACTCCTTCATCAGACATCACCTTAACTTTGCATGGCCTTTGCAGGGGGGGTAGATGAAACATCAAAGGCTAAAATAGTGTGTGTAGACTCCTCTCGTCAGACAAGGTCTTAGCATGGCTTCTTTTTAAAAAAAAAACCGACATACAGGACTATCTTGGGCAGACTGCCTGTCGAAACCTTCATGCTTTGCATTTAATGAGTGAGCTGAGGTTTCAACTACCTCACCCCACCTTCATTTACTTTTAGCAGGGACCAAGGTCGAGGTTGAGTTGAACTGGTACCTGGAGAACGAAACAATCCCTTCTACAGCTAAACCCGACACTTTGGCCCTTTGCCCATTTCTTTCTATCACCCCAAGTGACCACAAGCTATGACCCCGTGCCTATCTTCAAAGGCGCTTTCAGGATTTCACGTTTTGATGATTCTAAAATGCAGTGGAAGGAGGAGGCCATCTGTTCTCTCGAAATCCAGGTTTCCGAAACGGCTTGATCGCACGCCACGTGTCCAATTGGATGGATGACCTAGATCACTTCTCAAATGTTGGACCACCTCTGGCCTAGACCCTTTCGGCGTTTCGGGCTTCGGGGTTCTGAAATGCAATGGAAGGAGGAAACCCTATGTTCTCTCGAAGTCCCGGTAGCCGAAATGGCTTGATCGCACGCCACGTGTCCCATTGGATGGATGGCCTAGATCACTTCTCAAATATGGGACCACCTCTAGCCTGGACCCTTTCGGTGTTTCGGGCTTCGGGGTTTTGAAATGCAGTGGAAGGAGGAGACCCTCTGTTCTCTCAAAGTCCCGGTAGTCGATATGGCTTGATCGCGTACCACGTGTCGCATTGGATGGATGGCCTAGATCACTTATCAAATGTGGGACCACCTCTAGCATGGACCCTTTCGGCATTTCAGGCTTCGGGGTTCTGAAATGCAGTGGAAAGGGGAGACCCTCTGTTCTCTCAAAGTCTCGATAGCCGAAATGTCTTGATCACACACCACGTGTCCCATTGGATGGATGGCCTAGATCACTTCTTGATCAACGGTCCTAGTTCTTCCATCATTTCAGGCTTCAGGGTTCTGAAATGCAGTGGAAGGAGGAGACCCTCTGTTCTCTCGAAGTCCCAGTAGCCGAAATAGCTTGATCACACGCCACGTGTCCCATTGGATGGATGACCTAGATCACTTCTCAAAAGTGGGACCACCTCTGGCCTGGACCCTTTCGGCATTTCGTGCACTGGGGATACATGATGCAAGGAGGAGCGACCCTTGTATGTTGAAGTCCTGGTAGCTGAAACACCGAAATGGCTTGATAGTTTCGTGAGTTTGGCCATAGGAGATGAGCTCAGGCGCTTGACCACGTGCAACACTGTGACCCAAACTTACTCGATGGCCATTAATCTGCCCCATTTGTGGATCCTCGTTGTTGAAAGATAAAGTGCCCGTTGGCTTGATTTTAAGCCCGAAATGGAGATTTTACACGTGCTACACTTGGGTGCTCATGACTCCGGCCTTTGAATAAAATGCATTTGATGGTTTTTTAAACCCCGTTTCTTCACATTTTACACCAAGGGCCTGAAATCGGAGAGAAACACCCTGCTTACAAGAATTGGCGCTAACACTGATAAGAAATCCAAATGGAATAATATGAATGACGAACCACGTGGGTTAATCAGAATGTCCATCTCTCCTGATTTAAGTTTCCACCTTCAAACAATTGATAAGCCCAAAGAAGCTTGGGAAAAGATTGAATCTATGTTTTGTAAACACAATATTATTCAAGCACGACAATTAGAAAATCAAGTACCAACTTTAAGACCATGTGATTTTTCTTGCATTGAAGGCTATCTATCTAAGTTTAAAACACTCGAAACTTTATGTGAAGAATGTAAGATAAAGATAGGTGAAGATCATTGTATCTGTCTTATTCTTTCTAAGCTAGGTAGTGCATATTCTATGTTTGTATCTACTTTTTATGCCATGCAAGAGGCTCTAGGGACGACTTATCAAAAACCCACTCTTGAGAACTTTTATGATGCTTTGATTAGAGAGCAATATAAGCTAGTACAACTTGGAGTGATCAACACTGCAGGTACCTCCAACAAAGCCTTAGTTGTCCATCAGAAAGATAAACCCAAGAATCCCAAGAAGCAACATCTTCGTCACAACAACAAGAAATATAAGAGTCCCAAACCCACTCAGATAGCTTCCGCTCATAATGGTCATAAAGGAGCAAAATATAAAAGTAAGAAGACTGACAAACATTGCAACTTTTGTGATAAATATGGTCATGATGAGTCCAAATGTTTCAAGAAGATGGAAGCTTTGGAAGCAACGTTGAAGAAGCACAACATCAGTATTGATTCTACTTCTTCTTCTTCTTCTCATGGACATGAACTTTCAACTTCTAGTTTCTCCTTCAATACAATTTCTACTTATACTTATACTTCTAATGAGTGGCTTATTGAATCTGGAGCATCTTTGTTAAGCCCTTGATGGGTGTTCTATATGCGCTAAAAACAAAGTAAAAACCCTCAATTAAATTGTCAACCCGGGGTAAGTAAACTTAGAGTTGTAGCAAAACATATGCCAAAGGTAGAAGGGCTGGTAGGAGTATATTCTAACTAATGAAAGCAACTATCTAAGGATAATCTACTCAAGCAAACCTATCTAATTAGCAAACCTGACTAAGCAACTTGAAACTAGGTAAACTAAGTACTTTTGGGCCAAGGATCGATGGATAGTTCCTAGGAAAGCAAATGAAAACTCTATGTAAAGAAAACTAGTTTAACAATAAGCAAAAGAAAACTACTAAGCATAATATAAGCAAATGACAAAAGAAAACTTCTTTAACTTTCCAACCTACATTCAATGAGCAACTACCCTATGAAAGAAAATAAATAAGTAAGTAAGAAAAAGCACTTATCTAACCTATTAAATCAAATAGACAAGTAAGCAAAGACACCTAACTAACCTACTAAAGAAAAAGGCAAGTAAACAAAGGCACCTAACTAACCTACTAAAGAAAAAGACAAGTAAGCAAAGGCAACTAACTACTGCAAGTAAAAATTCTCATTGAACAACTATCTAGCCTAAGAGGCAAGTGAACTAAATGCCTAATGGAAATCTATTTCTAATGCGTGAAAGGAAATCTAAATGCTCAATGCAATGCATGAAAAGAAATATATTCTATTGAAAGCAATAAAGATTAACAACTAATTCTTAATCTATGATAAGCAAACTACTATCTAATCTATCAAAGTAAAGTCTATCTATCCTACAGCAGCAAATAAGACTATTTTCTAAACTATGAAAGCAAGAAACTATCTCTTCTATGAAAACAAGAAACTATTTTCTAATCTATGAAATTCAAATGCATTCTATACTAATATAAGCAAACTTATACTATACTAAATTCAGTGATTAACTACAACTTGAAATTGCAATCTAAATCTAAGTAAGAAATTACATAACATAAACTAAACTAGCTCTATCTTTACAATTCAAAATGTAATAAGTAAAATGCTTAAAACAGAAATTAAAGCATGACAAAGTAAACTAATGAATAAATTAATCAACAACTAATTAATAAAAATCTAATTAACAATTGAATAGGGAATAAAAATTGAATCTAACGCTATCCATCCACCGAGACCTTGGTTAAAGAAAACATAAACTAAAACTTTGTTCTACTCTATTTTAATTCTTATTTTAAATCAAATTTCAAAAGCATCAATAAAATGTAATCTAATATCTACTTGCATACGGGGTTAGTAAATGAATTTGCAAATTTGTCTCTAATCTACGAGATTAATGCATTCTAACACACTCCGTCATTATAACCTACAAAAGGGAATCAAAACAATTTAAACTACAACATCAAACTAAGTAATAAATTGATAATGCATGTAGATGAAATAAAGAGACAAATAAATCATAAAATGCATGAACAACACACACAGAGTTACCAAACTTCTGGTGGGCCCCCCAACAAGTCGTGGTCACTCTCTAAAACCACACCACGAACTCAGCAGGTCAAATTCACCATAAAAACCCAAAAATGCAGTTTTGGCATAATCTGGCAATGTAAAAACTCAAAACAAAGAAAAAACGAATTTGTCTCTAATACATTGGCTCTTCTACTTGGTTAAAAGTCTTATAATCATCCTAGTGGTATTTATAATGTTTACATGCCAAGTAGTCGACCACAGGAGGTTCGAACCACTTCTAAAATTGGTAAATTTCATTAATGGTGCCCTAACTGCCGAAACAGAGCGAGCCAATAATTTCCCTCTTTGAACAACTGAAACTAGGTTGTCTAGAGCTCAGTAGCTGGAGGGGACAATTATAAACAAAACCCACATGCCTGATTTTCCCATCACTGGCCACCAATACCATAACCGCCAAGTCACCCTACATTTTTGTGCAGGAAGAGGTGTTGGACGGAGTGTCGGATCAAGTGCCAAAAGGAGTGTCGGATCAAGTGTCGGAACTTGAAACGTAGTGTGTTTTTTCCCTGTAACACCAGAAAAATGTGAATTACCTCTTGGAAATCATAAAACATGATGAATTATACTTGATACAATCATTAAACATGAATTATGTGTACCTTGTGCCGATCATACCATTTTATCATCAAATTCTTCAAAAATCTCCTTTAAAATATGAAAAACACATATGTACATGCAGAAAAAGTGTATAATAACCGTCATAAAAGTGATCATATCTCGTGCCCAACATTACCCCCACACCTAATATTTTTCAGGTCCCACTGCAAATAAAATGAAATTGCCCTTTATAACTAACTTGCGAAGGAGGGGGTGGATTAGCTTTAGAAGCTTCTCCCTCTTGCCCGGGGGATTTTGACTTGGGAATTTTGTGGTGTTTTAATTGCATCCAGAGACTATTATTGGTGTCAGTAATATCATCAACCTAACGTTGTAGATAATTCATCTTGGCTTGTAGGACAACGTTATCATGGCGTAAATGACAACTCAATGTTTGATGCTCTCTAAGTTTGAACTGGAGTGCTCTAAGTTTGAATTGGAGGGTTTGGATTTTTTGGAGGCTGCTAATGACATGTGAGGAAGCCTTTAGATGTATATTATACCCTTGATCCTTTAAACCATGCAAAACAACAATTTTACCTCTGCAAAATTAGTTCCAAAAGTGACTTCCCATAAGCGCAACAATTATGGCCTAGCGAACTTGTGAAAAATAGGTATCAAAGTGACACCTGTAACTAAAAGACAGTAAAACCTATGTAAAAACTGAGAGATTTTTTGGTTTTTTAACATCTACTTGAAAAAAACCTCTCTTAGTTTTCAAAAATTCAGTTTCAGTTGTTAGGAATTCACGCCAAGAAAACATGTCTAAAACAGGAAAAACAGAGTGTTTTATTTCCTGAAAAACTAGGCCTCTAAGAGAATTTAATATATCCAAAACCATAATGTATATTTATAAACTGAGAGAGGTTATTGTTTTTTATTATGTCCTTGATAATAACCTCTCTTTTTTTTCAAAAATTCATTCCCTGTTGTTAGGAAAACACAAAAAGAAAATATGACTATAACAGGAAAAAAACAAAGTGTTTTATAATTTCTGAAAGCATAGGCCTCTAAGATGATAGAATATATCCCAAACCATAAAGTATATTCAAAAACTGAGATATTTTATTGTGTTTGGGTATGTTATTAACACAAACCTCCTACAGGTTTCAAAATTACTTTCTCATTAGCTCAGAATCCCAGCTTGAAGTTGGTTACTCAAAACTTGTAGAAGCGCAGCGTGGTCTTTAAGAGGAATTGTGGAGGCCTTCCTGGAGGAGTTTTTGTCTAAGAGTGGTATGGTTGGAAATTTTATAATGTCCGATACACAATTGAACCATCAAGCACTGTAAATTCCTTCTCCAACCCTCTGAAAAACTGACTTGAAGTAAAACTGTCCAAATGTGCAGAAAACCCTCCTATAGCGACTGTATTTGGGGAATTTATCTCAAATGATAACACCTGTGCATAAACCGAAGGAGTTTTTTCTTTCTTGGTCTATTATTGACAAAAAATTCTTTCACTTTTATCAAATTCATCCTCCATAATTCAGAAACCAATTTTGAAGTAAATCTTTGACCAAGACAATCATTTGAAAATTGATGACAAGGAATGATGATATGACCATGATGAAAATGTATGACTTTGGATGAGTGGAGGGAGTAGTAAGGAAACCTAGGAACACCAATGACCATTTTACAACCAAGAGATGTCAAATTGTATTTGAGAATTTTGTTTTGAAAATATAACAATTTGACCTAATAACCCTATCAATCACATGAAAGAGAAAACTTGATCACAGGTGACTGACAGACTGACAAATACTAACAAAAGGCTTGGTTTGTACTGGTAGGCATGGTGAATCAGGAGAATTATAATTTCCTTTCATCAATCTGTAACAATTCAAACAATTGTTCCTCTTTTCATAAGCTTCTAATACAAATGGCGGTAAGTATTTAGGAGTTGTTATTGCTCTGTATTTGTCACAAAGAGTAGTTAAGTATAAAAAATGCACATCAAGATTATAACACACATAATGATGTCAGAAGTATATAATTTTAGCATACCAATACAAACAACTGCTGATATAATATCCCAAGACATTGTAAAACGACAGTATGACATAATTTTGACAGAAATCCTACTTCCTCTTCTCATGGGTTTTCTATACAAATGGGCAATGCTTAGCATTTTTAGCTCAGGAAAAATCCCCCTGAACTAAAGATATGGCACATCCTCGTGACATGAATTAGCAATAGGCTTCTTGGTCTTCTTGCCCGATGAGGCTGCAGGGATATCAACAATTTTCTTGGACTTTTGGTCCGGTAAAGGAATAGATTGAGCATGAGGGTTTGGGTGGAGTAACAGTCCCTAGATCAAGAGTCTTCTTGATAGTCTTGATTGTAAGATGAGGGTTTACAAATTGGTAAATGAACTCATCCGATGCTTTCTCCTATTTTTCCAACTCGGCTAAGACAAGTAGTTTGATAAGTTCGTGGTAAAATAGGTTTTTATGGGGATTGGTTACATCCTTCCTCACTTGGAAAGACATCTTCTCAATACTCTTTAAGAAGTAAAAGGGAAAGTTACAATGGCTTATGGAACTGAAAGTGAGCTAATAATCAAAATTGACAAGCTTTAAAGATGGAATAGATACCTTCACATGTAATCAATCTGGTGATGACTGTGAGAGGGTTGATTAGCTCCTCTTTTATTCACTCCTTGGAGTATCCCATAGCTCCAGAGATGTTCTGAAATTTAGTTTTGAAAACCCTGTTATAGCTTGCTCTTGGCAACTGGTGGTGCTTAAATCAACGGTCTCCATCTCTTGGGAGCTTTGTGTTTGAGGCAATGATTCCTCAGAGGCCATGAACATAGTGAATAGGAGTTGAGGCAGGATAAGAGTGTTCCATTGTTGTTGATTTTTACACCATGCTCACTCACTCCACTTGCATATGTAATCTCAATCCTACAATGAACAACCTGTAATAAAAATAAACCAACAGAGTGGTTTGTTAAGGACATATACAACAATTTATAGCACATGGGAGTTTAGCACTTCAAAATAAAATGATTGTTGCTATAATAATGTGTATCATGAAAACAATAGATGAATTTTTACAAAGATTTATTTCTTCTAGGTAATGTTATCATTTGTCAACTCATGAACCCCTCCCCCACACCTAAGTATTATGACACCTCACAATCAAAAATATAGGAAACCAGTCAGTTCTCCCGATAGCTGAAGATTTACAGTTTGTAAAGTGTAAAGATAAATTTCACAGATTGGTCTGACGAGATGATTAGAATATGTCCCCACCTATAGGATAAGAGATCCTATATATATATATAACAAGAGGTAGGCAAGAGAGTTTCAATATATTCTCAGAGTTAGTTCCCAATGGCAAGTTTATGGAGTTCATTAAACTTAGCTTAACCATACATACTTCATGTCATCTTTGTCTACAAGTAATTTCGTACATCGGGACAAGATTAAATTTATTATTTAATTTTTGTCAGATTACCATCCTCGCTAGCTAGAATGCCCCGCTTCCAGCAAGCCTGTTCAGTACCCCGGCGGGTTTACCTAGTCATACCACAGGCTGATACCCGCTGCCAGCAGACCTATTCAATATCCTAGTGGGTTAGCCTCTTACACCCATATAGACTGGCCCTCCATCTTTTAATATTTTAATATAATATTTATTTATGCAAGAGAATGGGGGGACAACTCTGAAAACAACTTTTTCTTTCTTTTTTCAATTGGGATGGTATTTATGTTAGAGGATGACTTTTTGTTATATTCCTTAGTAATTTTCCTCATGTAAGGGGTACTTAAGCGGATGTGGCTTATCTAAAGATATGATATAATCAATCTATTTAGTGTGTAGGGGATGGTACCATTGAGAAAGAATAGAAAGGTATCTCTAGCCTCAACTCACTTTCTTCTTTTGTAATTTATTGTGATGTTTCCATTACTAACCGCTAATCATACCTCCTTGTTACTTTTTAATAAAGATATTTTACTCACTTACTCAGGTTTCTTGGGAAAACTGTACGAGAGACCTCTAAGCTTGATGGTTACAGTGTCACTTCCTTATACAATGGTGAATAGTTTCAAGAGAAACTGCTTTTGAATTCCTTAAGAACAAGAAGATGGAAGTCTTTGCAAAAACATGGCTAATTACAACAACTCATTATTCATTTGATGCTTAGCAGACAACATGGTTCAAGTGTAACAATGTTTTGAAGAAAAATCCTTCTTTTATATTTCCTTGAACTGTCTACTCCTAGTGAGATAAATACCTATAGAGATCTCTAAAACTGTTTGCAAAAACCACACTCTAAAATATAATAAACTAATGAGATTAATTAGATCAAGTCATAGGAACATGTATCTCATATTTGTTTTATTAAAATAAAATGTAAAATGAGGTTGCATTAGACTTCTAAGCTAAACTAACAACATGCAACTTTTATTTACTATCCTACCCTACCTAAAAAGAAAGGGAAAATATGTATTCAAGTTTAAGAACTCTTCCAATGTAACCATGTGCAGAGAAAGATAAGAAACACACTCATATCCATATATGAAAAATTTACCGCAGTGATTACCTGGATATGAAGAACCAACCAACCTACTTGTTTTGGCATCAAAAGGTGTTGAAGAAGAGAATAGTATTGTGGCCTGATGACCTCTTGAAACCAAATTTCAATGTAATATTGATGTTCATCAATAGTAATTTCTATTCTCTCCTTCATCATGCTATGGAGATCCTCTTCTTCTTGATGATTGATTTCTGAAGTACATAAAGGATCTGCTGAGATGGATGTTGATAACTCCTCAATCTTAGGTCTTAATGATTTCTCTCCATTGGATGTAGTCCATAATTTTTCATCTTCCTTCGCATTTTGGCAAGGAAAACCATTTTGTAGCTCATAGGACCTTGACTCTTCTAATATTTCCAGAGAGGTAAACAAGTTCTTGGCTACTGCCAAAATACGTTCTTCTTGAAAAGAAGAAATCTCGACTGCTGCTAGGATTTGAGAAAGTTCCCTCAAGCTAATGGTTGCTTCTGAGTTCATCTTGCCATTTCATAAAACTTGGTTCACACAAAGATGATGTCCAAAATGTTAGGATCTCCTAATGGTGGTGTAAAAACAAAGGTTGTATTGTTTGGTTCTGTGGAAGGCTCGAGTGGTCTTGCCTCCTGTCCCAATACTACTGGTGCTTCAATTTTTTGTTCTATAGTGCTCCCTGTTTTAGTCTCTTTTAGAGATTGCTTTATCTCTTTGGGTTAAGCTAGCTCCTATTTTTCGGTATTGGTCTGTGAAGCTTATGAGTGGAATGTTCCTTCCCCCAAAAAGGTCAGAAGGAACCTTGGTTGTAAGGTCTGATTTAGATTTAATGTATCTACCTTTTGGGTATCTAGGCCTATTCATAAAAGTAAACAAAAACAAAAGGAAAAAATACCATTGGGTTTGGGGGAACCTGCTATAGCAGATGTGTAGGTTCTTACCTCTCATCTTAAAGTTCCCCTACCACCAATCTAATTCTAAGGTCTAGGAATGATCTATTTCCTAACTACTTCTCACCTTAAGACAACTCCCTGGCAACGACGCCAAAAATGATGGGTGTTCTATATGCACTAAAAACATAGTAAAAACCCTCAATTAAATTGTCAACTGGGGTAAGTAAACTTAGAGTTGTAGCAAAATATATGCCAAAGGTAGAAGGGCTGGTAGGAGTATAGTCTAGCTAATGAAAGTAGCTATCTAAGGATAATCTACTCAATCAAACCTATCTAATTAGCAAGCCCGACTAAGCAACTTGAAACTAGGTAACCTAAGTACTTTTGGGCCAAGGATCAGTGGATAGTTCCTAGGAAAGAAAATGAAAACTCTATGTAAAGAAAACTAGTTTAGCGATAAGCAAAAGAAAACTACTAAGCATAATAAGCAAATGACAAAAGCAAACTTCTTTAACTTGCCAACCTACATTCAATGAGAAACTACCCTATGAAAGCAAATAAATAAGAAAGTAAGAAAAAGCACCTATCAAACCTATTAAAGAAAATAGACAAGTAAGTAAAGGCACATAACTAACCTACTAAAGAAAAAGACAAGTAAACAAAGGCACCTAACTAACCTACTAAAGAAAAAGACAAGTAAACAAAGGCAACTAACTACTGCAAGTAAAACTTCTCATTGAACAACTATCTAGCCTAAGAGGCAAGTAAACTAAATGCCTAATGCAAAACTATTTCTAATGCGTGAAAGGAAATCTAAATGTTTAATGCAATGCATGAAA
>JASDQU011249234.1:9649-25391 GCA_032191745.1 Picea mariana
GTCGAAATATTCCACAACTCCTTTAATTGGTACATAATTTGAATTCTGCACATGCACTTCCTTCAAACCACTTTCCATTTGATCACAACTCGAAACCACGGGCTTATCCACTCTAACGACATTCCTTTAGCGCTTTTCCCTTATTCTTCTACATAGGAGCTTGTTCGCAAAATCTCTTAGGGCTTGGTTAGTTCCAGGCCCTTCGTGCCTCAACCCCTTTACCTTATCATGAGACCGACATTGGAACCAAGTCCTCTAGACTTTGGCCTTCAACAATTATCCCATTTCAATCTTCCACTTCTCCTGAAGTAAAACTTCGTTGAACCCTTCTATTAACTCCACTAGCAGATCAGACGGTCAAGATTTAATCTTCCATTGAATGGATGGTCCCGCCCCATCTGGAGGCTTCAATGAGATCAACGGTCATGAATTAATCAGGCCTTGGGATGGACGGTCCTTAATTAATTCGGGACTTCATCGCTCTGGGACATTACAACTCTTGAGTCATTCAACTCCCCTGGAGTGATATCTATCGAAGTGCTCACGCCATCCTTCTACTTCCTGATCTAACCATTGAGAAACATCCCAAGGGATATTAGATCGACAGTCTGCATGAACTCGTGACTTCGGTCTTTGACACTTTCATTGGTAGAGATGTTGGACACCCCCAAAGGCCAGACTCTTGGAGATGGCATGGCATGTTGATGTCACCTATGGTGACGTGGACCCATGGCATGAGTGCCACGTGTCACAAAAAAGAATAGGTTGGGGTCCAAAAGGTATTGAATCCGGGTGAAACGTATCCCCATACAACACACCTGCCATGTGGCATAATACACATAATCAAGAAAATAGACGATCCACATTCCTCCACTCTAGATTTGACGACCTGCGTGATCTTGCGACTTCTTATTTTCACTTCGTGGCTTCAACACTTCACAACTTCGGCTCTTCGTGGCTTCGACACTTCGTAGCTTCGACACTTCGGGGCTTTTCCTAGCCTCCAGTAGTCTCCGAAGTGGAAAAGTTATGGATGTACTTCTGATCAATGGTCCACACTTTGCTCCTTGATCTATGGCTGAGATCAAATCTAGGACTCCGAGACTCCGGGCTTCGGGGCTTCTCGCTCCAAACGACCACCACACTCCCAAACTACCGAACGCCAAACTGGAGAAGGGTGGAGATCTATGCCTGAGATTCTCCTTTGATCAATGACTAGGCTTAACTCCAATAGTTTGTAGCTTCAGGACGTTTCACACCAAAATAACTTTCACCCACAATTCTTCAGATAGCCGAATTTACAAATACTTGGAAATCTATGGAAACGTGTACCTAAAAAATGAAGGTCCGGATTTATTTTGGAATTCTGTACTTTGGGGAGATTCTCCACTACGCGCAACCACAACCAATTTCTCCCGGAGTGTCGAATCGTTGAACCACTTGGGGATCCAATGACTCGCACTCTCCCAGTGATCGATGGTGTATATTCACTCTGGGACTTTGTAGCTTTGGGGATTTCTCCTCCTGGCGACACAAGGGTCAATTTTTCCCGAAGTGTCGAATCTATCAATTGTGAGATCTACAGCTCATGTTCCATGATGGGATCTATGGTTGAGATCCACTCTGCTTTGGCCAAGACTTACGGCCTGAGAACTCCAATCGATGGTTCTCGTTCTCCTGCACTCAGATCCAACAGCTGGGATTTGATCTCCTCTGCGGCTTCGCTTCCCTCCAACGAAGGATTTCTCAATCTTTCAAAGGCTCAACCTTTGATCTCTCCACTGCAAGGTCGACTCCTTGGCCTCTTCTTGCTTTCTTGAACCGCTACACCTCCCGAGATTTAGAACACAATCAAAGTATTCTCTCAGCGCCCTCCTGGAACCCTGTAAATTCAAATTCGACCAATTCTACGTCTGAATTTTCTAGAACGTATATTTAATTAAGAATATCTCACCACTTGGCCAAATTTCTCAAATTTCCCATGAATTTAACAACATAAATTGGGGATTTTTCCCAATTCCACGCAATTGCTTCTGATTTTTACCATGGACGCACTGTAACTTGAGATTTGGCCACTTCGAAATCAATTCTCTATGAAATTTCGCTTCAATTCATATTACTCAACCCATCCAGGATCAGTGTTGAAAACTGGACCTCTGATAACATTCTGTAACATACCTAGCCACCCATAGGATGGGCACGATACCAATCTATAATCTACCTAGCCATCCACAGGCTGTCCACGCTATTCCAAAAACTGGCTTCTGAACTGATCTCGAATTCTAATAACATTTAATCCGAAATCAAGCATGAAAGACCCACATTCATTAATCAAGATCCATGCTACAACATAAAATAAATAAACATCGTTCCATGCATAGAAAATAACTAGCAGACAGACACATTATAAATACATATATCAAAGATAATTAAATACACAGCGAGATATGCATTATACAAAAAACACATGAGAGAGAGCACTTATCTTTTCAAGTAAATATTCACCAACTGGCTACAGACCAAGGACAATCCTCCCAACCATAGACATTGTTGTTCTTTTACTCTCAACAGCGGGTCACCCCCGAGCCAATGCTATGAATCCACAAGGATGGGTCTTAGGCCAAATATGAAACACACAATAGTTGGCTAACTAGCTCTTAGGTTTCCCAACCACACAACAAATCCGAATTTCTGGCTCTCTTTCCCTCTCAGCCTACACAAACCAAAGAAATGAACACCTTTCTTTGCCATGCAGTCCCTCAGGCTGTTCCATTTCTCTCCAGGGCTCCAATGATACTAGTAAGGAAATCTCCCTGTTGGAAACTCCAAGGATTCTCAGTTGTGGACAGTTCTTTCTGAACTTCCATCAATATCATGCACTCATGAATCCATTCCCCCTTGGAATGATCAATAATCTATTACAACCAACTAGCAATGGCTCTCCTCCTCCAACCATTCTTTTCCATGCTCCCCCCAAGAGCACACGAATTCAACAAGAGTGAGGAGGGTGTAACAACGAATGAATAAGAACAAGTGAACCCTCGAACCACAAGAGAGTGAGTGAAGAAGAAGAAGAAGAAGAACTGAAACAATGCACAAGGGACGTTTACATAATTACGTGCAAATCAAGAACCACATGGCCTTCCTCCCAAGAAGCTCATGTAACCCCCTTTCTCCATAAAATCAATTATGGGTAAATAAAATATAATAAAAAGACTTAACACCTTAAGCCCCCTCTCTTGTGGAATCATAGACCCCTATATCTTTTGTCCTTGTTTGTCTTGCATCCAACGGTGTATTTTATTAATGTATATGAAGTATTACATTTCCTAGGCACTCTAGCCCCTTTTAAACTTTACCAACTCACGAGCCTAAGTCACAATTAGATAATACATTATAGTTCATAAGGGTTAAAATCGGGGTGTTACAGAAGTAAAAAATAGTAACCGTATTAAGATGGAGAATGGGTGGTTTGAATCCCTTCCAAGGGATACTCTYGTACCTTTGTCCATCCCSTCTCAATGTAAAAMCTACAGGCCTCCCCTTGGAATCRAGGGAGGTTCGTGTCTAGTTAATGAGATTAATGCAATGGGGATCCATAGATATCCRRTTTTAACAAATGGGTCAGTTGGAATTCTTAGAGCTAGTGATACTTCTAATTAGTCCTTCAATCTGTCTATTRGACGAGGYAGTTCCCATAGGTAGAATTGYGCAATTCAAGAATGTCCTAGTACCAATCMTATATTRYAAAAAAAYAGACACCCRGAAGAAATAACACATATATTATATATAACCAAACCRATGAAATATTTAACATTGGSGAAAGCCTTCTTGAAMTATGAAAATAAGAATGTTTTAGATAGCATGCAACTCTACTTTGGTCCAATMTGATGAGAACGCAGGAACATGCCTAYGATAACATAGGCAGAAGATTGTGATTMCASTAGCTTTTTGYAAGTATCTTKATGAATTCTTTATACCTCAGTCAAATTCATTCATTTGCTAAAGTATTTGTTATTAATGCCACTGTCACTTTGATTTTCATTCATTTTTTAATGTATTATTTATTAATGCCAGTGTCAATTTGACTTTTGTAGCAGAAAAAATAATCAAAAGTTATTTCTTCCAATGCAATTGTAATGTAAGATATATATGTTTTAGTGGAGGATGGCAATGATAATGTGTAGAGACAGAACTGGAACCTTATCCTATCTTTTTGCAGGAGAGACATCCATCTTTATAATGTTTTTCAAATTCATCTCAATAAAGGATGGGAATGGTAATGATAACGAGCATATACATAACTGAAATGTTATTATAACTTTCATGGGAGAGCCAATTTGTTTTTTAAATACCTCTTAGATTGATAGAGATTTCAACCAGGACTATCTACAAAGTAGCCTAGAATTTTAGAGTTATTCAACTGTCAACAAGGTCCCACTACAAAGTAGCTTAGAGTTTGAGCTTTATAATGTTAATATGTTCACATATTTTTTACACAAACGAAACAAAGTTTCACTGTAAAAAGGTAAAATTTTATTTTTTACACAAACAAAACAAAGTTTCACTGTAAAAAGGTAAAAGTAAAATTGTATAGTAATGTTTAGCTAAAGAAATCACTCTTTTAAAAGAAAGAGTGAAAACCTCCCCCCATCGTTGATTGATTGGGCAACATGCGGCTACCAAACTAACTAAACTAGGGTTGGTCATGATACAAATTGTTATAAGAATAGCCATTGTTCTAAATTAAAATAGTGAGTTTTATGTTGTTTGGGAATTTTTTTTAAAAGGGTCTCTTAAAAAAATTAGAGCATTTTAATATCTAATAATTGATCAACATCCATTTGAGCACTTCTCTTGCTTGGGAAAAGTAACCTTCCAGTTGTTATGCAAGACACAATGCATGCAAAATGGAGTCAGGCCAAAAACCATGTGATTGTGAATACCAACGCCAATAAAACTCATCCTCTCATGTCTATGGCCCCGTCTTATTGAACCAATGCCAACCAATATAATCACACACGGTTTCCTTGCACCACCTACATGTTTTTCATGCAAAATTGTTGATACATGTAGCATATTGAAGTGAGAACATGGCTATGTGTTTGACTACATGATGGAATAAGAGGTGTAGGGCTTCCTTGTTCTGTCCCCCAACAAATCAAGTCTCAATCACTCCAACAGAAGCAACTCCAACAAGTTATGTAGAGGTTGTCGCTACGTCCATCACCCTGAACCTATGATGCATCTCAAAAGAAATATAGTGTGTTGGAATACCCTGTTAATGTTGCAACCAATAGGAGATGAAATAAAGCATGCTTAGGGAAGGTGGTATAGAAAGGATCCCTCGTTGGGTGTTTTAAGGGAATAAATAAAAAACATAGGAGGAAGGAGCAGATCGATATTGATGCCCAGCTACAGGGTAGGAAACAACAGTTGGGTCAATGTAGTAGAAAATCCTTCTTATACTCCAAGAGTGGGGTTTAATGAAAGGTTAGAATGAAGAGATTTATCTAGGTTGAGTTTCTCCAATGAGGGATTCAAACACAAATATCCTAAGAAGATTTACGTTTCAGAAGTACAAACAACTGTAAGACTCAAATTGTTGGGCTCGGTCTTTACACTACATAGTGCTTCATATCTGATGCTGCATTATTTTGAGACAATTCTCTAAGAGCATAAAGGAAGGGGGTGGGGAAGCAGAAAAAAAAACAAGGAAAGATCCACACACAGGCACAAAGGGGAGGCCTTTCAGATCAATATTTCAAACAATAAGGCAGCTCAAAGATTGGGAGGATGGAGTTTGAGGATACAATGTATGATGGTGAAGGTGAGTTTTCTTATTTTACAAATACGAAGGTATATCTTAACTTGTACATAGACCCCACATGTTTCTACACAAAAATTATTCCCAAATGTTTATGCACAAAAAATATTTGATTAGTTGATTTTCTAAAACAACAATTTACATAAGTTTTTAAACAACTACAATATGATTTGTTTGATATTAGTGATTAGTATTGATTAGTATCGTATTGAGATGAATTCTTTAAATAAAATGATATTTTCCAATCTAAGATTTTCCATGGATTTTTTTTATCGTGAATGCTTAAATTCTTGAAAAATATTTCAAATTTAAGTTCATATTCATTAAAAAACCGAACATGTGTAGTATGTACTTGAGGAAACATTTAGGGAATATGTGCAAATTTCAAATCTATGCTACAAATAAATATAGAAAAAGAAAAATATTGAGAAGTTGTTATTTTATCCTGATCCTATGTGCAAAATTTGTACCTTCATTACCCATATGGACATACATTTCTTTGTTCTCTTCTTCATGGATGTAAACTCCATGCACATCTTCCATGATTCTAAACTTGTGTTGATCATGTTCTGATCTAAATGTTGTTAACTCTGCAAAATGTGCAGCCAACAAAATTTGTTAGGCTAAACAATTTAACAAATTCATGAAATTATGTACAATTTTGTTTCCATAAAGCATCATAATTCTTTCTTCTGATTTCTTGGGAAATTTAACTGCCCAATCGACTTCGTGCACACTACATCTCAATTATAACCTATAATTATCATGCACTAGTTTTACACAAGCAACACTAAAATGTAGTGCATGTACCACACATCAATATCCAGTGTGCATACTTTTTTGTCGTGCGCCAATCTCTATTGAGCACCACTTTTGTGTCACGCACCAATACTCTATGCACACTACAAGCACCACACCACACTAAGCCAAGGTTTAGTGTGTTCACATCACACACCAATATTCTGTCACATGCCAATATCTATTAAGCACACTTTTATGTCGCGCACCAATACTCTGTGCACACTGCAAGAACAACACTGCGCACACACCAACAAATTCGAACTGGGCTCTGCCAATACTCCAAGCACACACCTTATTCGTGTGACACAAAATCTACACCCTGCAATGCCAACTTCAGCACACTTTACCGCACACCTATATTCTGCGCACGCCACCGGTTATGCACAACACAATGCCAAAATTTAGTGTGCATACCTCGTGCACCATTATTTTATGTGCAATGCCAAATATTTGGTGTGCACACATGCGCAACGCCAAATATTTAGTGTGCACACATGCACAACTTTATTTTTCCACATCACCAGCTCCACACAGTGCAATACCAAATTTTATTGTGCACACATGCGCACCTTTATCTTTCTGTGCATCACTATTACTTAGTGCATGCAAGTATTTTCGTCACTTAACATATTTTTCCATAATTTTGACGTAGAAATTGGGGTTTTTGCCCGATTTTCACCTAATTTCCACCATGGACATTATGCAACCATGAATTTTTTCAAGTTCTCTCATATATACCCAAATTCAACCTCTCCAACAACAAATGTTTGTGCATGTTGTTGGATGATATTCTCGATGCAAAATTTTCCAATTCATTCACGAATTGAGAATCCTATTCCAACAATTTCACTCCATCTGTCATGGCTTCCCTGTAACATCAAATTCTGCCATTTTTTGTTTGAATTTTCTTAAACATGGATTAAAATTAAGGATATCTCCTCACTTAACCAAATTTCCCCAAATTCTCCATGAATTTAACAACAGAAATTGGAGCTTTTACCCAATTCCACTCAATTGCTTCAATTTATGTCATGGATGCACTATAAATTGAAAATTTGTCCACTCCCGAATTCAATTCTCTGTGAGAATCCACTTCGGAATTATGATAACTTGGCCCATCCATGCTCAATGTTGAAAACTGGGCTCTGATGTACCATATCGTAACATACCCAACCACCAATTGGGCTATGCCATTTTAAACTTTTTGAACTCTGATACCATATTGTAATGTCTCCATTACCATCAATTCAACAAAATTTCTCTAATACTAACTCTGATACTAATTAAAACATAAAAATACACTCTACAATGCACAATTATATACATAATCATAGCAGAAATATACATGCAACATAAACAGGATAAACCCATGAAAACAAATGCATAATTATTACTGCAACACGTGATTTAATACATAATTGACACTTATCTTTGATTAAAGGACACCAACTGCATGCATACCTTCCACATTCCTCCCAGCCTTAGACCACACTACTCATAACTCTCAGTAGTGGGTCACCACCGAGCTGGGGCTAAACTCCACTTGGGTAATTTTTCCTAACTAGGCTAAAGTATCTCATTCAACATGAAACTCAGTCACATGTAACTCAGTGATAGGTGACTCAATTACAGGAAACTTCGTCAAAGGTAACTTAGTCACGAGTGACTCAATTATAGAAAAGTCTGTCACAGGTCACTCAGTCACAAGCGACTCAATTACAAGAAACTCTGTCATAGGTGCCAATTCATACTGACAACATACAATCCCTCATTCCCCACATGCATGTCCCACCCCAGGAAGTGTGCCCCTTCTCTTCTCAACAGTCCTTTGGCTGCCCCATTTCCCTTCTAGGGCTTCAACAATAGGTCGGACAGGAAGTCTTAGAGCCCTGTCGCTATAGTTCGACACCTTGAGAAAGTACTTCCCTACAATTCTCTCACTTGGAGAGAATGCAATGTGTTACGGGCCTGACAACCTGCCTCTTCAATCCATCTCTCCAAGCTAATCAAGGTACAGGTATTTGTGACAGTAACAACAGGGTATGAATGACAGTTCCAACAGGGTCCAATGACAGTAACAATAGTGTCATGATCTTCCCATGATGATCGAATGATAGCAAAAAAGTACTAATTCCAAACTATTTGGATGCATGTTCCGAACTTGACACTTGTCATGTTGAGAACTGTCTTCGGTCTACATGTCCCCCTCCTTCGGATTTAGGATAAAATAATATCCCTACTTTATACTTTTAAGGAATATTAATATAATATTCATTTGGGTTTAAGCCTCCTTAACTTAGCCCCTTAACCTCAACTAGTAGACTTAGACCCCCATACTCTTTTACGTGGTTGGGCTACCACAATGATGTGTTTTCATTATATTTGCATAGGCTACTACAATGATGTGTTTTCATTATATTTGCATATGATTACATTTATATTCTCAGTAAAGAAGTACTAGTCGTTTTGCATCAAGGATCACTAGCCTCAAAAACGCAAAGATTGCGCGCTAAACTAGTGTGCGCGGAACCTCTGGGATGAACACACTCTTATTTTAGTGCGCCAACCTTGCACTTACACATGTGTGCATTACAAAATGACATATATACAAAAAGTCTCTCTGGCCTCCAAAATCGTGCACTAATCTGATTTGCACGGAATACTGGAATGTGTGCCATCTTGGAAGGCTCTTATTTTAGTGCACCATCCTTGCACACTTACACTAGTGCATGCTAAATACATTAAACTATGCACTATAATCATTTTGAAATGTGTGCACTCCTTTGATGTGAGATTCACGCACACTAACTTAATGCTCACAGAACCAACCCAAAGATCTTGTTCCTTTAGCACACCAACTTATATGTAAATTACAGTTACATTTATATGTACAATTAGGGTTCATCCTAGGGGTATTACAGTAATAGGGGACCAAAGGGCCCATTAGAGTAATACTAGTGGAGGCTATTCAATGTATGGTGGAATAGGTCCACTATGTTTGTTGTTATTAACTAAGTCCCACTATGTAATTTACTATTGAATAAAAGTAATGTGGCCTCATTAAAAAAGGTCCACTAGGTAGTTATGAGGTTGTTATGATTAGATTTTTATTGTTAGCTATAAATAAGGATGGATTTCTTCATATGAGAGGTGTGAATTTTATTTTATTTGAATCGTATCTCATTGAGAGAGCACCCAACCTTAAGAGGCAAGTGAGCATAAGTGGATTCCTTCCATAAAGGATCAATTGTAAGGTGTTGACCTACCTTAAGGGTAATTTTATATAATCAAGTAAATGGGATTTTCTATGGTATTCTTGGACATCTTATATCTAAGAGAATTTTCAAATCCAAGGTACTTAACAATTGGTATTAAATATCTTACTTGGGCCAAAAAGAATATTTGTTAATATTTGAAGGATTTCAAAGGGGAAAAGAGGGTCATGAAATTCAATTCAGTTCTTGTAGCTTTATTATTAGAATTCAAAGAACCCATTTGTATATTATATTTACTCTTGGAAAAAACACTCATTTAAAAAAAAAACATCCCAATCAGATTTGAGGAAGTGAAGATATCGTTGATTTACAATAAACTATTTTAGGGGTTTTTTTGTGACATTTGCACCATATTAAAAAAAAAACATATTTCAACAATGTGCTCATATTTCCACCAGAATGATGTCATTGGAAAGAGGATTTTGGGGGATTTGATTTGGTATATTATATGATATACTTATGATCAATATTGAGTGCATTGCAACCCTTACAAATTTCTCCCCTCAATACCCTAGCCATCATACTTATAGTGACTTATGGCATTTTACAAGCATATATTATCACCCCTCATTTAGGAATATCGCATGGTATATGTAGGATATATGGGAAATGCAAATTATGTGGAAGAATCCCCTCCTATAAGTTTTCTTCAAGAGACTATGGATTATGAAGAGCATAAAAAACAATGGATACACAAAGTAGAAAACTTTCAACCCCCTAAAGGAGTTCATATAATGCAACTTCAAATGGAGCATTGTCTACAAAAGATACAAGAAGCTTATGAAGAAATCCAAAGGATGGAAATTTGGAGTGATGTTGAAGATGATTATGCAAGAGACATATATTACGGTTAGTATGATTTAGAAAAGGTTTGTGAGGAATGGTATATGGACAAGTCACAATTGTAATTTATAGGAAAACAACCACTTCCAACTTCTATTTGATGACTCTACTCCACCTTATCTGGAGAATATTTTTGCAAGAAGTCAAGATCCAGTTATGACTACCAATTTTCATCTTGTCTATTCTCCAGTAATAGTGTGCCTTCCAAATCCACATACGACCTCTTGCACTTATGTGGACAATTTTTTGGATATGGTTGGATCTATAATTTGGATCCATATGACCGTGTTAGGAATTTGAAGCACCATTCTCAACCAAGTATTGAGCTTAATTATATTCAATGGGGAGTTAGCATGAGCTCTTGGACATGGGACTTGGGTTTATGGATGAGCTCCTTGGATTACTTCAATATTGTAGTTGATACTTTCACATGGTACACTGGATACTTCAACATGGAGGTCAACACTAGTACATGGAACATAAGGTTATGGTGGAGCTTGTTGGCCTACTTTAACATGGTGGCCAACTCTTGTAAAAGAGGACCTTGGTTCCCTGGCTTACTTCAACATTGTAGTGAACACTTGTCCATGGAATGATGGTTTATAACTGTACTTCCTGACATTGAGCATTCAGGGAAACACTTTTCTAAGGGGGTGGAATGTTGGGATCCTCCCTAGGGGTGTAATGGGGGTGGGAAGGGCCTATTAGATTACTATTAGTGGAGTTCATTCAATGTATAGTGGACTAGGTCCACTATGCTTGTTATTATTAAATAAGGTCCATTATCTTAGTTGTTATTAAATAAATTTTAATGTGGAATCATTAGAGAAGGTCCACTAGGTAGTTAGAAGGTTGTTATGATTAATGTTTTGTTGTTATCTATAAATAATGAGGGATTCCTCATTATGAGAGGTGTGGAGTTTATTGTATTTTGAGCTTATCTCATTGAGGGGTCATCCAACCTTAAGAGGCAAGTGAACATGAGTGGATTACTTTCATAAAAGGATCAATTGTAAGGTGTTGCAATACCTTAATGATCCAAGAGGATCTTGGTGGCCACCCATCTATTCCAATTGGCTCAAAACAATTTTTTGGAAAATTACTATTTTTAGCAATTTTTCAGGTCCCAAACTTTCGGGGCCATTTTGAGGGCCTAAACGACGTCTTTTCATGATATGGCACCCAAATGAAAGCCAAAGGCTTTGATTTATCTTGTGAAATGAATATCCTTGTCAATACCTTTCCAACGAGCAATCATAAACCCCAAATGGAGATTGTATGCCAAAGTTACGCCCCCAGGAAGTTGATACACCAAACTACCCAAAACGAGGTTCACAAACTGTTGGTTTTTCATCTTCCGTGGTTAGGGTTTTGGATTTTATTTATGTTAAAAATGCCTTTGGATCCTCATTGTAAAATTCATCTTCTTACGAATGAGTGTAGTAGTCGTCACATCTCTTCTCAAAGATAAGTTACCACCATTCTAGTGAGTCTTTCACTTTGTATTTCTACAGTTTTGTACATTTTGCTCATTAATAGAAATTGTCTATTACTATATCTATGTGTTTATGGTTATATCTCTGATATATCTTTGTTATATTATTGGATATCTGATATATCTCTGTACATTTCTTTATTATATCTCTGCTTTCATTTCGTGTCAAAAATAATCTAGATTAGTGGTATCAGAGAAGACTTCTCTTGATAGTTTTCAGTGCATGTCCCCGATGATCCAGGTGGATATCAGTGGCCAACCACCTTTTCCAATTTACTCAAAACATTTTTCTAGCAATTTTGGCAATTTACTATTTTTAGCAGTTTTTAACTTTCGGGGCCATTTTGAGGGCCTAAATGAAGGTTTTTCGGGATCGAGATTCTCAATGATAGCCTAATGCTCTGATTGAGACCCCAAAATGAATCTCCTATATTATACTTTTCAACGGGCTATTGTGCACCTAAAATGGAGATCGTATGCAAAATTTATGACCCCGGGAAGTTGATGTACTAACTTACCCAAACAGGTCCCACATGACTTTTGGTGCTTCATCTCGTAGGGTTAGGTTTTTGGATGTCTAGGGTTTTTGACATTCTTGTTTATTGTAAAAAGGCCTCAAGAACCTCATTGTGATCATATTATTGCGAATGAGCGCAACCATCACATCTCTTCTCAGAGATAAGCCACCACCATTCCAACAAGCTTGTTTTCCGTTGCATTTTACAGTTTCATCTTATTTCCTTATTGAATATAAAGCCATTTTTATTGTATCTCTGTTATTCTATGTTAAGCATCTTTTAATAATTTGTATTCATTTCATTATGCTCATAAAATCCGGATCAGTGGTATTAGAGAGGTCTGCTACTTGTCGTCTTAATGCATGTCCCCAACGAGGTCAGGGTACAAAGAATTGGGTCTCAAGCTTGTTTCTCTTGAGGAAAAAATCTCTTGGCAGGAAAAAATAAATATGACGAGACAGTAGATCATTTCAAAATGTTGCTTGAGGAATCCCTCACACAACAAAGGAACGAGATGATGGATAGTTTCGCACAAATCCTTCAGCGACTACCAACAGGCGATGCATCTTCCTCGAGCAGAGGTGTCGCCCCCTTAAAGGTACAAATTAACTTCGATATTCATATATTTGAAGGTCATATACACGCATATGTTGTAGACAAGTGGTTGAATCTACTAGAAGGGTATTTTTTTCTCCATAACTTTTCAAATAGAGAAAATATTACTTTTGCACTCCTCAAAGCTGTTCCCCATGTCAAAGATTGGTGGGAAACTTTTTATGAGAAAAAGGAAATAGATGAAACCTCATTATTTAATGTCACGACCACCTAGGAATCCTTCGGGGATTCTATTAAGGAATAATACTACCCTATCGGAAGTTATGACGACTTGTATACCAAATGGACCACATTGCGGAAAGAAAGAGACCAAGAAATGTCAGAGTTCACAAATATCTTCCATACCTTGCACACTAAGATGGGTATCAAATATTCAGAGAAACATTCGGTGCTCAAGTATCGCAGTGCTCTGCATAGATATATCCAAACCAAAATGGAATTTATGTACATCTCGTCCTTGGGCATGACCTACCCATATGCCATCAAAATTGACCAATGTCCTTCATGTCCAAATAATTTTATCAATATTGCTGTCCAAAACCCATGACTAGGGTTGACATCAATGACAACAACCGATCTTCCAACAAAAACTCCCAATAGGAACAAGGCTTCATTCAACTTGATAAAAGTGTGTTAAGACATGAGACCTTTTTAATGTTAGCAAATGTTGATTTTGACAACTAATGGAAAGATAAGGAAAAGATAAGGCATAGAAGAACAAGGACTTACCTCATTGTTGTAGCCAGCGAGAGGAAAAGGGAAAGCAATTATGGAACTAGGTATAATATATCATATATGTATTTTATTAATTCGTGTGTCGTAGAAAAAAAAATATTGAGTTAAAAATCATTGGGGAGGTTTGAGATTTAGAATGAGAATAGTAGAGTGAGAGTGCATCCAGGTAGAAGGATGAGAATGTATTATTTATAGAGTTTGGAAGAGGGATAGTGCAACCATATGAGATGAGATGGATTGATGTGATGTAAAAGTGAGAGAGAAAGGTATTTATGTATTATGTTTTTTTGGGTGTTAACATTATAAGTAAGAGGTATTGCAAGAGGTGAGTTCATAGTTTTTGTCATCTTTATAGAGTTGATAAGTATTGCAATGAGAATCTTATAAATAATTTCATTATTTTTGATTGGGTAGAAGGATGAGAAGGTATCATTTGGAATGTGTGGAAGAGAGAAAGTGAAACCATATTAAATGGTTGGATGTGAGTTACAACTAAGAGAGAAAGATATTTATGTAGGATGTTTTGGTCACATCATTGCATGGAAAGGGTGTTGCAATAAAGATGAGTTCATAGGTTTTGTTATCTTTAAAGAGTTGATAGGTATTTCATTGGACATCTTATAAATCATTTCATTGTTGTTCATATGATATGTTCAAGAATAAATTAGAGTAATCAAGGGGAGATACATAGCATTCAACATTCTCTTGAAAAATCCCTATGACAAGAGTGACTCCACAATGTTTATTAATGAGAAGATGAGTTCCGTCCTATTGTAGAAAGCCCCAATGATAAGGAGAGGGGTGAGGAGTGATGGAAAATGTGATTATTTTGGTTACAATTGTCAAGGATCACGGATCTGGATGGACAACCAGGAGTACTTTAAGGCTTCTGAGGAAGTTTTCTTCTGCGGCTAAACTGAACGCATACTGTCTTTCATGACTTCTACCATGGATATATACATTTCATCATCTTCAATGGATCATAGGATTAGCTCCCTCCTAATCCTTGCTTCATGTAAGAGTGCATATAATCTGCTCCCTTCGTCTGATTGAGTCCATGCTTCCATCTCCGTCATTATTGTCTTCTACAATATATAATAGAGTCCATGCTTCCATCTGCATCCTTATTGTCTTCTGCAATATATAGTTGGATCTCTTGTCTAATAGAGTCCACGCTTCCGTCTTAGTTGTTGTCATAAGTCTTTGTCCAATTTCTCTTAATGTCTGATTTCTAAGTCTCTTCGGGATTGATTCTGATTTTGGCTTATCTTGTAATAGATTTCACATGATATATTTCCTTCTTTCATGTGTAATATCTAATGATGGGGGGAGGTTTTCACTCTTTCTTTTAAAAGAGTGATTTCTTTAGCTGAACATTACTATACAATTTTAATTTTACCTTTTTACAGTGAAACTTTGTTTTGTTTGTGTAAAAAATAAAATTTTACCTTTTTACAATGAAACTTTGTTTCGTTTGTGTAAAAAATATGTGAACATATTAACATTATAAAGCTCAAACTCTAAGCTACTTTGTAGTGGGGCCTTGTTGACAGTTGAATAACTCTAAAATTCTAAGCTACTTTGTAGACAGTCCTGGTTGAAATCTCTATCGATCTAAGAGGTATTTAAAAAA
>JASDQU011249235.1:0-19706 GCA_032191745.1 Picea mariana
ATTCTCCCTGTTCTGTCTTATTGAAGGTTTCATAGTTCTGTGCACACTCAGCTGACTGCTCAGGACTCTTGGTGACAGGGCATTGATCTTGCTGCTCTGATTCTGAATCTGAATAGGGCAAGTTTAATATATTCTTCCCTGTACTCTTCTCTGTGATTTTCTCTGTGGTTTGTTCTGTGGTTTGCTCAAAATTTAACCTTTTCTTCGACCTGAGGGGCTTCACTCCAGAAATTCTGTCCTCTGGAGGTCCTGGCAGGGTCCTTCTTTTTCTTGAACTGCTTAGAGGAGAGGATTGTTTCTTTGAACTCTTCCCCTGTTCATTCGCAATCTGGTTCTGTGTTTCAAAACCTTCCCAAAATAGGAAATGTTCCCAGCTCCTTCCCTGTTGTTTCAATTCCTCCAGGATAATCAATTTTATGAGGCCGAAGTGACACAGAGTAGTTTTCATGCTCAAGGGTTGAGCTCTAATCTTCTTGCAAACCTTAGTCAAACTTTTATGTAGAAAATAAGGCAAATTAAGAGGGGTCTTGCCTGTGAAATGATCCAGTAGTTTGAAGTGGTACATCATCAGTTTATCATATCTTCCCTCCGAGATAATGTACAATTGGATACCTTTGAACAATTCCTACCATTCTTCGTCTAGATAAGAAACTAGCATACCTTTTTTCCATGCTTTGTTCCTATACCCCTCTTTCAAATAAACTCTAAAATCCAAATTTTTGGGACCAGTGGTTTTAAACCAACTCTGACCGGTTCTTGGTAAACTTGTAGCTGTGGTAATGACAGTCTCATCCACTCTGATTTTCATGGACCCGACGCGAGCTTTATTGCCATCGAAAGTCTTGGCAAAGGCTTCTGCTGTAGCCTAGTGGCAACCAACTTGCAACCTTTCAACAAATTCAATACACCTTGCATTCGAAAAATGCTTCTGGACTTCAGGATGTGTTTGTAAAAAGGACAGGTTATCCAGCTCTCTCTTGAGTAGAGCACCACTGCGTTTTCTCACCATTCTGTAGCTCGAAAATCCCGACAATTTGTAACCCCTACAACTGCCAGTCAAGCCGAGGTTCTGCGTTGTTGAAAGCAGTTCGGGCTTCGGCTCTGTTTTGAAACAAATGAAACTTCAACAGACTTCCAGAAATGATTTGTGATATGGAAACCACTATTCGATTTGATGTTGTTAGGTCGACGGTACCTCCTCTGTACTTGCACCACTAAACTCGAACTGCCATCCCGGATGCCATGAGTGTTGAGCGTGAGTTTCTGAGCCGAATTCGCATCACAATCCTGTTCTGGCATGCAAAATTGAGTTTCCATCATTACCCACTCTCATCAACGCATGATTTGGATTTGCCTGATGTGGGATGATCATATCATCATTACCTTAGGACGTGGATATCATGCACGTGATTCCTTCTTTCTTCAACAACGGCCCGTGGAAAACGCCTCTGTCAGCTATTCATACTTGCCACTTACGCCAACGTGTGACCTCGTGGAAAATCCCTGTTAGCTGTGGAAAGTATGCACTTTCAACAGCGCACCACTTTGTAAAAAGCACTCCTTAGCTGCGGAAAGTATGCACTTTCAACAACGCACGACCCGCGAAACTGATTCTTGCACATTTTGAAATTCACCACTTTCAACAGCGCAAAGACTTAGGAAAAGCACTCCTTAGCTGTTGAAAGTCGCCACTTTCCATAGCGCACACTCAAATTTTGGACACACGTTAGCTGTGGAAAGTGAAAAATGAAAATTTTGAAAAGAAGACTTTATGGGTCAAATTATTTTCTAAGACAAAACCAAAACCTAATTTTTTGCAGCTATAAAAAAACTCAAAAATAACTTGAGGACACTACCGATAGCCATGCTATCCACTACAAAACTCAACCAAAATGACGGTTTCATTTTGGGAGCTAACATTTGGCTCCAACTGGGATGGGCATCTACCTGTGAGGTGACCAAGAACCTAGCTAGACTCAGTAGCCTTATTGCAATTTGAAACAGACATTTGAAAAATAGTTGCTAGTACCATTGGGCATGGAGTTATTTGAACGACAGAAATAAAGAAAACAGAACCGAAAAAGAAAATATGTACAAGAAGAACCTGGCTTCAAAGGAAGCCTTATGAGAAATAAATCTTCAGGAAGCGCTCGTTGAAAGGGCCCCCTGATACTGGCTCGCCTGAAAGAGTTTGGAGAACAAAGGTATTGTTCTGCTGCGCCGTTGTTATGACAAAAGGACCTGTCCAAAAAGCCTCAAATTTTCCGTGTTTCCCTTTCTCCTGCCTTGCTGCATCCCACTTTAAGACCAAATCCCCTGTTTTGAAGGCATCTGATTTGACTTTCTTGTCGAAAGTTTGCTTGATCTTTTCCTGATGCAATTCAGTTTTTTCCAAGAGCTGCTCTCTATCTTGCTGCAGTTCTACCAAATTAGGAATCCTCCTAGTCAAATCACTTGGTTCAGAATCAGTTTCTTGTAAGAATTTTGCAACCGGTAATGCAAGTTGAACAGGAAATATGGCCTCAGTACCATATACCAACTTGAAAGGAGATGTACCAATTGATTTCTTACATGTTACCCTGTCAGCCCACAAGGCAAACTTCAGTTTGGAATCCCAACCTCTGGCATTTTGTTCAAGCAGCTTCTTTATGATTCTGACTAAACTTTTGTTTGATGACTCAGCTAAACCATTCCCTTGCGAATAGTAGGCTGTGGAACGTACCAGCTGAATTCCCAGCTCTTCACACAATTTCACCAAGTGTTTATCTTTGAATGCAGCAGTATTATCAGTGACCAATCTCTTGGGGCAGCCAAATCTGGCAAATATGTGAGATATCTTGATGATATCATGGTTTTCTGGCACAAGAGATATCTTGGGGAACCCAATATGGAAGAAAACCCACCTAGAAGGTGAGGCCGATGATCTGCTCTCGTTTCTTCAAATGCAAATACAAAGAAAGAGGCACTCACTATGGAGTTGCCTTTGACATTGTGGCCTATATAACTGCTACAAAATCTCTCCTCCTATGTTATGCTCTCAACATATCACTCATATATTCTTTGCTCAACTATGGAATAAATAAAATACTAAATAATGGAATCATTTCTCCTCCTAGCGGCCCAATATTTAACATAGCCTTATAGTCGTCTAGGGTTAGGTTTTTTACTTCCTCAACCCTCAATTAGTGATCAAATTTTGGACTTTCTAGAGTATTATTGAATTTCCACATGTGGCTAGCCCCATATGTGTTAGGGGATGACATGGAATCCTCTCATACTATGGTGGTCAACAAGGTAGGTCAACTTGCATGAGGCATAATGTTTGCATACGAGCTCAGATTGAGGCAATTTTTGCACCGTTGGAAAGGTATCAGTATGTAGATCAACGTTGAGGGTGTGTGAATGAGTTCTAGACATTGTAACCCCAAAAAATATTTTAATTCCTCAAATGAATCTAGAATGTTCTGGACCCCAATTTTCCAAACTAGGACCTACCACTAAAATGGTCGTGTAAGTTGATTCCTCCAATTTTTTCCACCTATAAAGTACCAATATAGATGAAAAATTACATGATGATCCGATCTAGATCATATTTTCCCATTTAGGGAGGATTTTGGTCCCCAAAATATTTACTAAATGAGGTGAATAAATTTCTCCACTACATTCTCCCTGGAGTACCATTTTGTTTTTCCTAAAATTTGTCCTTTCAACCCAAAATGCCAAAGGTCATGTTGCCCTTGTCTTGTATTTTTGGACTTCCTCTGCAAAACTATTTCCTCTTCCAAATTTTCATGAGCATTTGGTGCTAAGTATTCTATGGTGGGTAGGACTTCCTCCTCCTAATCCAACATGGAAGGCTCATATAGTTTCAAATTCTCCACATTCACTATTAACTCTATCTCCCACCTTGAATGAATTTTTTGTTCTGTGTTGATCATGTTGTGACATGTACATTTCATGTGACATATTCAACATCTCATGTACTTGCAAATGGATCTACCTAATATTTTCAACAAAAGTATCTACTTTCAATGCTTCTCTCATGGTGTCTTCCCTCACTTCTCCTTGTTGTCCGTAAACAACATCCAAAGGTGAAGGTGGAAAATATCCAAAGCAAGTTTCAAATGGGGACTTACTAGTAAAAGTATGGACTTCTCTGTTATAAGAGTGTTGAATGTAGATTAGATTTCCATCCCTGGTCTTTGGATGCTTCTGATTGTAACCCATTAGAAGATGTATCAACGTCCTATTGATTAAGTTTGTCTGTCCATATGTCTGTGGATGGAATGATGTATATCTCTTCAACTTTGTGTCCATATTATCCAAAAGTGTAGTTCAAAAGGCACCAATAAATCCAGTATCCCTATTTGAGATTATGCTCCTTTGTATCCCAAAGTGCACCTAGACCTGTCCAAAGAACATGTTTTCTACTTCTTTTCCTCTAATCGTATTTTTACAAGGCATGAGAATGACCATATTTTTAAACCTATCAACTACCAAAAACTTGTGTCCCTTCCTGGTTGTTGGAAACCCACCCAAAAAATCCATGTAAATTCTTTCCCAAGGTCAAGTGGGTGCAGGTAAGGGATAACATAGACCTTTCTTCCTATTACTAGGTTGTTTGTACAACAAAGAATGCATCCTCTAATATAGCGAGCTCCATCTTCTTGCATTTTGGTTCAATACACCTACCCTTTTAAGTTAGCAACGATTTTCCCAACACCAAAATTTCCTACAACTTTGGAGGTGTGAGCCTGTCTGATAAGATGCAAACTTTCACCTTTAGAAACACAGAGCTTGTCTATCTTGTAGAGTAACCCATTTTGGAAATGATAGTGAACCTTATTGCCACATTATTCTACATGAATTTGGCCTTGTAATTGTTGAAATACCTCCTTGAAGTCCTCATATTATGTGTATGCCTCTTTATATGCATCATCAGTAAAAGGATTCATGTGCTAAGAGTCCCAAAGTTGTAATATTGGATGTGGGTGGCCCTGAAAGCATGCATTCCAACTAATTAGTGTTTCCCTCCTTATACTTGTTGACTAGATGAAATTGATGCAAAACCCCCTTCCACTTGTAATGTATGGTCTTTTGAAGCTTACTCTGGGCCTGCAAATACTACAATGATTGGTCATTTGTGTGGATAATTTTTTCCTTCCCCATTAGATAGTGATTCCACTTCTTAATAGCTTGAACCAGGGCATAGATTTCCTTATCATAGGTAGGGTACTTTAAGACTCCCTTATGAAACATTTTAGAATGACAACATACCCGCTTACCTCCTTGCATCAAAAATTCTCCCATAACATACCCACTTGCATCTGTCTCCACTTTTAAAGGCTTATGCAAATATAGCAATGAGAAAACTGGTGCTTGACTAATCTTTCGTTTCATCTCGTCGAAATCTTTATGTTGATTCTTTCCCCATTGAAAACTCTTACCGCTCGTTATTATGGGATGGAGTGGTGTAGCTACCACTAAAAAGGATGCTATGAAATTTCGTAGGTACTATGTTACCCCAACAAAGCTCCTACCTTCGATGACATTAGTAGGAAATGGACATTTAATGATGGCCTCCATATTTGTGGGATATATCTTGAGCTCCCCTCCACCAATCACATACCCCAAATACACCAATAATTGTGTAACAAACTCACATTTCTTGAGGGTAGCCAGCAATTGGTTCTTTTTCAAAGTCTCTAACACCTGCATGAGATGTGAGATGTGATCCTCCAATGTAGAGCTATAAACCAATATATCATCCAAATACACTATAAAAAATGAATTTAAATATGGGCATTATACATCATCCATTAGTCTCATAAATGTCTCTAGTGCATTACATAAGCCAAGTGGCATGACCAACCATTCATACAAACCTTTCCTTTTCTTGAAGGAAATATTTGGGGTGTCTCCTTCTTTGATGCATACCTAGCGATATCCTGATTTGAGATCCAACTTGGTGAAGTACATGGCATGTTTCAATGGTCTAACAAATCATCAATCATGGGAAAAGGATACTGATTCTTGAGTGTAATATTTTCAAATCTTTGTAGTCAATACACATCTTCCAAAATCCTATTCTTATTGGGTACGATGATGATTGGTAACCCAGAAGGTGAGGTGCTTGGTTGAATCACTCCCTTTTCTAGTAGTTGTGCAACTGCTTCTTCACTTCATCTACTTCCAAAAGAGACTATGTATACATCCCAATATTTGGTAATGGGGAGTCAGGCAACAATTGTCTCTCATGCTCCACTTCCCTCTTTAAGTGGTAGCCCTTAAGGCTCATGGAACACTCCTATGTATGTCTATATCAACTCCTCTAATTGTTGTTTTTTCTCCTTAGTACATATCTCCAAGGATGTATTTACCATTACCAATTCATCACCTGTTTGATTCTCTCTTAAGAAAAACAACACATATTTCTTACTGGAACTAATCAACCTTTTGGATTGGATGGAACTTACTAGTGTGATCTTAGATTTACCTTTGTGTGCATTGATGATGTAGGAATTCCCATCCTTGATAAGATGGTATTGGTTTTCTCTTAGCGTGAATATTGCATCCCTCATATACATGTAGGGGCTTCCAAACACTACACCACCCATGTCAAGGGGTACTACATCCAAGTCCATTTCATCAATAAAATCTACACATACAACAAATTTGATCTTTCACTATTATGTGACTTTTATTTATGCATCCTTGTTCATCCACCCCCAATGGGTTTGGGCGTGGATGACTAAGAACCTCCAACCCAAGCTTGTTGACTAGATCGACTACTATGAGATTGATCTGTGAATCAGAATTGAATAGAGCATCTACCTTGGTATTTTTTTACCTAGATCTTGATATGGAAGAGTTTTTTCATCTCCTTCTCTTCCTTATGATGAAGAATAATCAGATTCACCTCCTTATTCATTGAAGTGTAGGTAATTTTTTATGTGATCTGATACCAAATGTTAAGTGCCTCAGATCTAGAAATAAAATCTCACACAATAAATCCAAAAACAATATAGAATAAATCCACACTCTATTAATATAAAACCTTTAAGGTAGGGAAACACCTTATATTTGATTCTTTTATGGAAGGAATCCACTCGTGTTCACTTGCCTCTTTGAGGTGGAAATCTCCTACTGATCCAATATCCAAATACAATACTCTTCATGTAGTGTATCTAGGGGGACTTTCCTGTAGTGTATCTAGGGGGATAATATGGGGTACCTAGGGAGGTGCTCAACGAAAATAATTATAGGTATGTGGTTATGTATTGTTATGTATGGAGGCCATTTTTAGTAAATAAGTCCCATGTAATAGTGTGAACACAATAAATGTGAGAAGGCTTACTAGAAGTTTCCACCTACTAGAATGTTCCTTCTCTGAAATGTTCTTAGGAGGTAGATAATATTATATAAGGAAGTATAAGCAATGTAATGAAGCATGATTGAAGAGTATTGTATTTGGATCTTAACTCAATAGAAGGTTGCCCCATCGAAGAGGCAAGTGAACATGAGTGGATTCCTTCCATAAAAGGATCAATTGTAAGGTGTTTCCCTACCTTAAGGGTTTTGATAATAATAAAGTGTGTATTTCTTCTATATTGTTCTTGGATTTATTGTATGTGATTATATTTCCAGATCTCATGCATTTAACGATTGGTATCGGAGCTCTTTATTGAGAATCAAGTGGGAGAATTCTCAAGCCAAAAAAGGGGCATTTTTTTTCATTTCACATGTTTTCAAAGGAACAAAAAAAAGACAGCCACGACACTTTAATCAATTTCTATAGCATCTAGTGCAGAATTTTCCAAAACCAATTGTAGATTCAAGTTCCTCTTGGAAATATAGTTGATTTGAAAAAAAACAATTTTTCTCAGTTGGAGTCTGGGAGGTCAAGATATCATTGATTTAAAATCAACAATTTTTAGGGTTTTTTCATGATGGCAGCGAGACTGTAAAGCTCATAAATTTTGACAGGTGCTCATATTGCCCCCAGATTAGTGCCTTTGGATAGAGTATTTCCAGGGGTTTCAATTGGTATATTAAACATGGTGCTTCCAATGGATATGATGTGCACTACAACCTCTGAAAATTTTCTTTCTCAAACCCTCATGGGCATGAAAAAATCTCTCCTATTCAAGAGACCATAGCTAAATATCATGAGACCCATATTATTGTGACCACATACCCTTGCATTAAGGAAGAATATAATTAGGAAAGATATGTCTAGTGTGATTTAGAGAATGATTATGTTGATTGGTATATGGATATTTTTCATTTTTGGGATGACAGCCACTTTCATCTTCTATATATGACTCTACTCCACCTTCATGAAATTAGGAAATCAGGAGCGAATTATAACTACAAGTGTTCAACTTGCATATTCTACAGTGGTATTGTTCCTTCCAAATTCATCCTCGACCCTTTATGGCTATGTGTATGGTATTTTTTAATATTTTATTTATTTGGATCACCATGACATTGGTGGGTATTTGGAGCATATTAATTTGTCATTCATGGATCTCATGAGTCATCAATTGGGTGTCATCTTCAACACTCATACATGGGACCCAAGTTTGGTGGAGCATGTATTACTTCAACGTGGTGGCTAGAATTTGTACATGGCACCTTGGTTCTCTAGCCTACTTCAACATTATGGTCCACACTAATCCATGGGACCTTGGTATATGGTTTTACTTCCTCACAACAAGCATCGAGGAAAACCCTTTTCTAAGGGGGTGGAATGTAGTGTGCCTAGGGGGGTAATATAGGGTACCTAGGGAGGTACCAAATGGGAGTAATAATAGATATGTGGTTATGTATTATTATGTATGGAGGAAATTTCTAGTAAATAATGCCCATGCAATAGTGTGAACACAATAAATGTGAGAAGGCTTACTGGAAGGTTCCACCTACCAGGATGTTCCTTCTCTAGAATTGTTTTAGGAGGTAGATAGTATTATATAAGGAAGTATAAGAAATGTAATGAAACATGGTTGAAGAGTGTTGTATTTGGATCTTATCTCAATAGGAGGTTTCCCCCCTTGAAGAGGCAAGTGAACAGGAGTGGATTCCTTCCATAAAAGGATCAATTGTAAGGTGTTGCCCTACCTTAAGGGTTTTGATAGTAATAAAGAGTGGGTTTCTTCTATATTGTTCTTGGATTTCTTGTATGTGATTATATTTCTGTATCTCAAGCATTTAACAATTCTGCCATGCTTCATTACATTGCTTATACTTCCTTATGTAAAACATTCTAGAGATGGAACATTCTAGTAGGTGGAACCTTCTAGTAAGCCTTCTCACATTTATAGTGTTCACACTATTAGATGGGCCTTATTTACTAAAAGTGGCCTCAATAAATAACAACCTATCTATTATTATTCCCCTTGGGTACCTCCCTAAGTACCCCATATTACCCCCCTAGATACACTACACAATCTTCTCATTCACATCTAAGCTTCTCTCTTCAGTGTGACCATCAATATTGCAATGGTTATAGTGGTTACTTGGATCCTTGCACTAATGTGCAATGGTTTTCATCTTCTTTCCTTTCCCTTTCCACTTCTTCTTTCCTTCCTTGGAAGTGTCATGGTGCTATTTCTATTTGGAACCACTTGGTTGTCCTTTCTCGTGGCCTATATTTTCTAGATATTTTTCTCGCACATAAACCTTGTCAACTATCTTGGGATTGAATAGCATCACTTGCTTTTGCAAATGGTTGTGTATACCCCTCAAATACTTGAGGAGTAGATCTGGGTTCTTGGGAGAGATACCCAACATGATAGCCATGTTTCTTAATTCGGTGGTATACTCCTGCACACTCTACCCTTGATTTTTCTTGAAGTAATTCCAACAGATCCATTGGTCCTTTGCATACCCAATAGGGTAGAACTGGGAATTAATTAGGTTTTTGAAATCCTCCCACTTAGTTACTAGCGAATCACCCTCTAGGTGTCTCCATATGACTTTCCCACCAATTTAATGCATGGCCCTCTAATTTCAATTGGAAAAAGGAAATCTTATGCTCCTCATCTATATTGTGAACACTGAAATAGACCTTTAATTGTTGCAACCAATAATTCAACTTTAATGCATCGATGTCACCTTGATATGGCTTGATATCCACTTTCGCTTCCATTTTAAATAAAGACTGTGAAGGGGTAATGGAAATGGAACTTGGTTTCTCTTTCTTGAGCTCTTTCTTTGACTCATTTTTCGGGTCTTCATTATCTCCTAGTTTCCCCTCTAATATGATCTCTGAATTAGAGCCTCCAACCTCCCTGAATGGTCTGAGCTTGTTTGCTAGAGCTGCCATGAGGAAGCACATATTGCAAGAGATATCATTGACTTCTCTTCCAGCCTCACAAATATCTCTTATGATGGATCTTGAGGGTTGTTGTGAACAAACTCATTCACCATTGCTAGGGTTCTGCAACTTTATTCTTAATACAATTATTGGATCCTGCAAACTTTCACAAATACCCCAAAGAAAATTGCTTCGATACCAATATGATATGTAAACCACCATGGATATTTTATTGGAACACTTCATCACAACAGATCTTTTAATATTATGAAATCTTATATTATGCAAATTACTTTCTTAGATCCCAAATTATTGATTATTGGCTTATTGCTTGAAATTATTAAAACAACTAAAAAATGAAAATGAAAGAAATGAGAAAAAGAACACACCATCCACACAAATGAACACAAGATATATCCTAGAAAAACCCAATACAAGAGAAAACCCAACTAGAAGGTGAGGCCTATGCTTTGCTCTCTTTTCTTTAAACGAAAATACAAAAAAAGAGGCACTCACTTTGGAGTTGTCTTTGACATTGTGGCTTGTATGGATACTATAGAATCTCTCATCTATTATGCTCTAAAAATACCACTCCTAGATGCTTTTCTCAACTATGGAACAAATACAATGTTAAAGAATGAAACCATTTCTCCTCCTAGCAGCTTGATATTTAACATAGCCTGATATTCATCTAGGGTTAGGGTTTTGCCTTCCTCAACCCTCAATTGGTGATGGAGTTTTTGGACCTTCTAGAAGTTTCTTGAAAGTCCATAAGTGGCTAGCCCCATATGTGTGAGTAATGGGGGGCAACGTGGCATCCACTCATACAATGATGATCAATAAGGTAGGTCAACTTGCAAGAGACATAACTTTTGCATACGAGCTTGGATTGAGGTGATTTTTGCACCATTGGAAAGGTCTCAGTGTGTATATCAACGTTGAGGGCGTGAGCATAAATTCTAGATGTTGCAACCCCCCAAAAATCCGTTTAATTCCTCAAAATGGATCTGGAAGGTTCCACACCCGAATTTTTCAAATTGGGACCTACCACTAAAATGGCCCTATAAGTTGATTCATCCATTTGTTTTCTACGCAAAAAGTACCAAGATAAATGAAAAATCACATGATGATCCAATATCAATTAGATTATGTTTAGGGTTGAATGTTAAAGAGAAATGGTTAAATTTATGGGTTTAGAATATAATAATGTTATAAGAGTTAATTTTTTGGTGTTAAGGTCTAAGATTTTGAAGGTTGGGGGTTGAGCATTGAGGACTTAGTCTTAATAAATAAGGCTAAGGGTGGGACTAAAGGATACAAGATGGGTTAAGGAATGAAGATAAGAGGTAAGAATTTAGGATTAAGTTTAATTATTCAAAGTTATGTTTTAGGGTTTAGGATTAAGCATTTAAGGATTTAAGGGTTTATGTTGGATTTGTTTATTCTTATGGGTTGATTAAGGTACATCTCAAAATTTAAGGTAAAATACTAAGGGATAAATCTTATGGGTTTCAAGTTTAATGTCCAAGATTAATCAAGTGATGGTTAAGGAGGGGTTAGTACTAAAAACTAATATTAAAAGTAGGAATAAGGAATATGATTAAGAGTTTGAGAGTAAGAAATGATTGTTAAGTACAATGTTAAGGGTTATGGTTTTGGGGTTGAGAGTTAAGGAATAATGGTTAAGTACTAAATGTTAATGATTATGGTTTAGGGTTGAAAGTTAAGAGTTAAGTGATAATTAAGGGTTAAGAATTTAAAGTGAATATTAAATATTTGAGGTTAAAGTATATGGATGAATTCTAAAGGTTTGGGATCCAGAGATTGTTAATGGTAAAACATTAAAAGTTAATGGTAAAACTTTAGGAGTGAATGGATATATAAATTTTGTTTGAATCCAAATCACATTCATCACAAATTCTTATACATTATAAAACATATTTGGTAATTGAATTCGTCTCTCACATGGAAAAACAATCTCACATTAGAGTAAGCATAGAAATCATAGATATGGCACTTTATAGTGCATTAAAGTGTTGTGACTTCTAATATCCATCATAGAATGACTATATAGTATAAGAAGATCTTCTTCAGGAATATTGAATTTAGTGTATAGATATTTGAACACAACTCATTTATATAAATAAAGGGTTAATGGTAAACGATAAAGGAATAGATTTGAGGTATCAATTTGAAATGATAAAGGAATAGATTTGAGGTATCAATTTGAAAATTTAAGTGGAATAGATTTGAGGTTTATTTTGAATATTTAAGTATAGAGGATAGGGGTTTGTTTCTATTTTTATATATATATTATGAGTGATGTTTATTGAGTCAAAGAGTTACTTTGAGGTATTAGTCAAACATGTGGTTGCATCAAGAGAGATTATATGAAATGATCTCACATCCCATGCACACATAAGTGGAACAAAATCCACCCATGTGTCCTTTGAATCTATAATAAGCCCAACATGTTAGCTCAGTTAGTTTGAATGGATTGTTTTAAGGCAAAGTTTTCCATGAGGTCTTTAATTCTAGTTTGGTTGAGTCCTTCTAGATTATCAGTTGTCATTATGGATAGTGGTTGAGTATCCTTCCATCCATATATTCCAAGGAAATGAGAGGGATCTTACGAGGATTTCCTTGAAAATATATATATATATATATATATATATATATATATATATATATATATGGAAAACCCCATGGGAAAACCCAATGGATGCTTGTCCATATTTGTGGATAGCATCCCTAGTAAACCTATTGACATAGACCAGTGACCATTTAAATTGGGCATTTATTGGCATGGACATATATTTCAGGGAAGAGAAAAATATTTCATGAGATTTTCCTTGGATATGTGTGTGTGTGTGTGAATTACAAATGGAAAGTCTACTCAAACTCTTTGGATACCAATTACATACTAAGCACTCAATTTCTCTTTCAATTAAAAAATCATGTTCATTCATAAAAAAATGTTATAAAATTTTGAAAAATAAAGTCAATATATTATAGGTATTGGGGGGTGGATGTAGAGTATATGGGAGGTTATATACATTTGGGGTTATAAACAAAGACATCTAGTAAAAATTAAGAATATCTAGTAAAAATAGGGAGTTGTTTTATTGGAAAGGTGTAATGGGTGGGGGGTTCAATAAAATGATTTTGTGAAGTATTTATCAATATTTAGTGAAATTATGGATATTCTTTAATATCCCATAAATATGGGTGCTATGACACAAGTTCATTGAATAAAAGCCTCATGAGGAAATGCTTAAATTTTTTATTCATCTTTAACTAAATCCTTTGGAGAATAATTCCATGCCAAAGTTTGCAATTATTATTTTCTCTTATGATTCCTCCTTATAAAACCTTTCATTGCCCTTCTCAAAATTATGTTTCCTTCAATAATTTTTAAGATCCCTTCTAAAAATATTTGGGCATAAGAGAACAATTTAAGATTTATTAAAATGAATTTGCTAATTTTTAAGATCTCTTCTATATATATTTGGACATAAGAGAACAATTTAAGATTTTACTAAATGAATTTACTATTTTTTTAGAAGACTTGCATGCAGTAATCAATTGCTCTTAATTTCAAGTTCAAAGGTATATATTCATTCAACTCTTCCATAATGAAAAGTTGAAATAGTTGTACTTCAAAAAAATTATTTTAAATAAAATCTTGCCTTACTTAAAATGTTCAAATTTAATGAACAAAACTTTGTAATTTCAAATATAACATTTTGATGGGTTATATATACATTAATAATAATAATAATAATTCATAACCACTGAACCATGTTTTCTTTAAAGTAATTTCAAAGTGTTAAACATGGCAATATAAAACTTTAGACACAATCACAAAATTAAACATTTTTGTGAACATTTACAAGGGAGGATGTAATCTATATATCCATATGATGCATGCACATCACATCTTATATTCAAATTTTGAGCATACCCCAATCCTTGTTAACTATGGGAGTCATGTTCATTCTAAATCGCATTAGAAAAGAAGAAATTGTAGTAGATCTTGAGGCCTTTGTTGAAGGGTAAGAACTCTATCAAAATACTATAAAAGCAATGAAAAGACCTTAGTTGCAATATAGGCCTCCATAAACATCACAATCTAGCACGACTGCATCCCTTACTTATTATTTAGGTTAAGATGTGTATGAATTGGAGCTTCCCAAGATCCACGTAAACACAAGACTAAAGGAAAGTACTCATTAAGGAGTGTGCTATTTTTAGTGAGGATATTGGTTGTTCACTTTATCTCTCAAACCGTACAAAAATACATGAAAGAGTGGGATGTTCTAGAGCATAATCCCTAATGCATAAGTTTGATGATAAAAATTATGTTACATTCTCCCTAGCTTTTTTAAGAATCCCACCCAACTTCAAAAATGTTGTTCTATGTATTAATGCTACAAAGGATACATCTCCTTAATCTTGGGCTTGGGATGAGGCGGGGAGAAAGAGACATATGGGTCATTCTCAAAATATTTGCAAAGTATTGTCACAGAAATGCCAGCGTTGCTGGAAACAAGAAGAAGAAAGTGAATGAGTGTGATAGATAAAGATGCATGTAATCGAGAAAAGGGCAATGACCATTTTGGAGAACTAAGGAGTGAAGATTTGATGTTGCTATAAATTGAATGAATAGAATCATAATTCTCATTGTTGTAATCCCAATTTTAAGTTTTGTGATGTTGACAAGATTCATTTTGTGCAAGTTCATATCTAAAAGTAAAAAAATTCACCAATCTTAATACAGTATATAATAAAAAACATAATCATTGAGTGGTTTTTTGTGAAGCAAAGAAAAACTCCACATTATCTTTATGATGAGCTTGATCAAACTTGTACAAGATTGGTGGATTGTTGAGAGATTTACATTCAATTCTTAGTTATGCGTATTGTTCTCATTATCTATTGTATTAGTGGGAATGCCATGAATTACATAATAAATGGCCGAGAGACCTACCAATGTGCTGAAATATTAATCATATTAAATATTAAAGCTATAACCATGTCATGAATTTTAATAGGAAAACACATAGAATTATAAATGAAATAAAATAACTATGAATCAACATGTTTGATACTATTAGTGAGATGGAATATGTAAACATGAAAAAAGCGAGATGACCTGCCAGGATTTGCTCAATGTCTATTGTTTCCTTTTCAAAATTGATATTCAACAACTCATTTTCAATTAACCTAAATAATAAGCTTTGAATGTTATTACAATTTACATCTATAATCTATGACTAGTTGTTTTGGTTTTACATAGAGACAATAGTAGAGATAGATATAACAAAGGAATTGACTTTATGACAAGTGTCATAGGCAAAGATAACAAAGCAAATGACATTATGGAAAGTGTGGGATTCAAAAACATGAAGTTTGTAAACTAAATGTGATGTCAGTTCTCATATTAACAAGAATCAACAATGGTCATAACACATGAATTCAAGTGGGGATTCACAAAGAGAAGATGGATAAGCTTCTTTGGGAAGCTTTCATCAAGTGTCACGTAAAATAGCGCATACACCAATACAATGGTAGGATATTTATCTAGGTGTGAGCAATGTGATGGATTTACTATTGTGAAAGGATACACCATGGAATCGATAAGAGCCAACTAGAGATAATTTTTGTTTTTGGATGCAAATTGCATGATAACGCAATGTTCATAACCAACCAAGCATTAGAAGTGAGGACATCGATGAATTATTGAAAATATGACCCTTCTTTTGACATTTTATGATATTTGTTGTCTTTCATAAATGATAAATAATTTAAAAAAAAAAATTAAAGAGTGTTTTTTAAATTATCCTTTTAAAACTAGTATAAATCCCTTAAAAAGACTAGAAAAAATTCAATTTTAATGAAGTATGTACCGAAAATGTATAAACATTGGACAAATTATAAGTAGCTTACATAGTAAGCTATAAAGGTCATACAAACTTTTTCTTCATAATTTTGATGCGACATAGTATTTACTCAAAATCTTGTTGATGTGTTTGATTACATTTGTCATTCTTGTCATCTAAAGTTTTAGACAAAAAGTACGTAGGGTGGATATCGTTTACCTAAACTCATCATAATGTCACCAAAATAAGAATAATTGAGAAAACACAAATGTCTATACAAAAAACAAGGTGTCGCTATAGAAGGGAAAGCCCTAAAACAAGGACTATTTTCCATAAACTTTTGTGTGTATTCCTCATTTCCTCGTCTCATCTCCAAATAGGATAATCGAGAGCCTTTAAAATATAAGAAAAACACTGATTCCAAACTCATTCAAAAGCCTTACATGTACATATACATAATGATTCCTTACTAGATGACTTATTAAACCAACTACTTTAGGAGTTAAGCAAAATAAAACAACAATGATAGGGATGGAAACACCCACAAAAACATTCGCTTCCTACTTAAGATACCTATTTTGTTAGACAACCATATCTTGGAAGGAACCTTGTCCATGGACTTCGATTGCCACCACTAAGGAAGAAAACATATTATATAATATTCCTGGAGCAACACATTCTTACAAAGGAGCTAAAGTTGCAAAAGTTGAGCATCTCTCCACTTTATACTCAATGTAAGGCCTCTATGTGCAGATGGCAATAGGTGCACGTGGAGGGTTTCCATAAAATGTAACAATGCCAGAGGTTGCTTGCCCGATCAATGGACATAGTGGTGAACTATTCCATGTTTCTTTTATAAGTGTTGGGATGCCTTGGATGCACAAGCTGAGCGTGCAGACCCAAGCGGGTGAATATCCCTTAGTCATTAGAGTTACCTTGGACACACTTGGGTGCACTTGCTAAACGCATTGGGTGCAATTGGGTGGACTTGTTAGACATGAATGGTTGGAGAACAAGACACCTAATGAAGCAAAGTTGACAGATGGCACTTGGGTCTACCTTAGAATAAAGGGGCTTGCAAGTGCAAGGCAAGTCTCATATAAAATGTTGCCTCAAAGGTGCTAAGGCATAAGAGAAAAAGCATTAGTCATTCATACTAGTGAAAAAGAGTTATGCAATTCATGCTAACTTCAGGGTTGGCATAGTAGGACAAATTGCACTCGCTAAATGAGAAAAAGAAGAAGAAAAGACATGTACGAGGCAAGTTTGGGATTGTTTCAGGGGTTGGATTCATAGTTCGTGTACAGAGTTGTGCCTTTTGTAATTTTAGTATGCAACTGAGCAATAGGGAATTGGCCTTACTCCTCTATTGTACATTGCAACATTTTTCATATAAATGAAGTTAAGGCCTATGTCTTGGGTGTTGCCTATACGTGTATATTGTGATTGCTTTACTTGGATGAATGTTATGTTCTTTGTTTTGCGTTGTGTTGGCTAAGTATAAGTATTGACAAGATGTTTTAAGAATGTAGTGAGATGTGTGCCTTTTGTTGGGTTGAACTTGGTTATGTTGGACTTTGTTGTGCATCTAGCATACTCTAGCTTAAGGCAAAGTCATGGGCAGAGCTTAAGTGAAGAGGAGTACTCTGGTTGTAGTGAGCGTAGGTTGGTCAAGCCATTATGGTTGAGGCAAGACAGTGTTGCACTATCGAAGATGACAAAAGAAAAAAAAACAGGAAAGACTCTTAGGTCCATGACAATCAATGTTCAAGATTGTGCATTATTGTCCCTACATAAACCTATATTTATGCTAATTTGATCTGGTCTCGTTGTTTTTGTAGGCCAAGATTTTCCTTGTGACAACAAGCGCTATCACACTCAAAGCTTTAGAGACTATCATTATCCCCTTCCCCTAGAAGATTATTAAGTTTTTTTCCAAGGAAAACCTTGCGGGGAAATCCAAGAGATGCTTCCCCACATTCATAGATGACATCCTTATTAAACATGTCGACATAAAGCACTACGCTTAACTCAGGGGGATTCAAACCAAGTACTTGTTGGCATGCAAATAACCAAATGCCCAATAACAATTACAACAACTAATTGAGTTAACCCCATGGGTTAGAAGATATTATGTTATATGACACATGTCAATGATTTAGTGGCATGATAATTGTTCCCAAGGATCAAAGAACGTGTTTCATGGTTTCCAACATTTTTGGGAGCCTTCCAATGGGAGCGAAATGTTTCCTTTTCCTCCAGAACGGTTGCCACACCCGAGAGCACTCTTTGTCCATTCCATGTGTTTAGGATTGTCACAAACCTACGTACTATCGGATTTTTTTTCAATTCATTTTGACACCTGTGGTCATGCGACATTGTCTTGCCTCAACAATAAAGTGGCTTGGCCAATATGTACCTACTACAAGCAAACTTCACCTCTTCACCTAAGGTCTATCCATAACTTTTCCTTAGGCTACAACAAGTTAGATGTCCAACCAAGTCTACACACTTAGCTCATCCAACAAACAACACTAGGCATGCGTCCATCTGCAACCTTAAAACATTTTGCAATTCAATACTTGCCAATATTACACTTAGCCAATTTAACAGTATGCAAGGGACAACAACATTCAACACATATAAAACATCCACAATACATGACACATATGGATGAGTAACACCCAAGCCAAGTGCCTAACACCTTATTTATATATATGAGAATGTTATAAGATGCAATGGGGAGTGTGGCCAATAGCTTGCAACTTAATTACGAAATGTAAAAAAAACCTAAAGTGACTACCTTCTCCCAAGACTACCCAACAACCTTGTACATATTGACCCTTGAAACCTTTGTAAGCCAGCCTCCTATAGGTCATGTTTTGTCCTCTTGTCACTTAGCCACAACAAATCAACATGTGATGCCAACAAGCTACTTGAATGACTCTTGCTTGCTCTTTCACTTTTCTTCTTGCCTTAGCTCCATGAGGCATCCACATAAAAGACCAAAAGAAAGGTGGGAAGAAAGAGTATGTATTTTGTGCTCGTCTGGAAAAGTGGAAACAGAAAAACATTTCATTTTAGAATGCGAGGCCCTCAAAGACAGCAGGGAAAATTATGCAGGTATTCTGGCAGCTAATTCATGGGATAATCTATTCAGCGAAGAGTTTGTTGAGAAGCTGGGAGCAATTATTGTAAAACTTCACAAGAAAAGGGCCGAATGCAAAAACCAGATGGAAAAGCAATCTGTCCCATAGGCTATTTTTAGCCTCGTGGACATTAAAAATACTTTCTTTCTTTCTTTCATACTTATACAAGCCTTACCTTTCACTTGGCAAGTCACATCATAAGCCTCGTAGACGTTAAAAATACTTTCTTTCTTTCTTTCATACTTATACAAGCCTTACCTTTCACTTGGCAAGTCACATCGTACGCAGTGGACCCAAGTTGACCTGAAGCCAACGTCCATCGAACCGTCTCGTCTCACACTGGGTCCACCAAAATTA